>JAARMF010000262.1:60883-85849 GCA_022844705.1 Toxascaris leonina
CAATGCGAGAAAATTTCTTATGCAAAACCATCGCCTTTACACTCTCAATGGAAGTGAAATCCGGGTGAAACAAAATGGAAACAAACTTGTGGACCAGCAGTAGGCCAATATTTGCCAATATTAAAAGCGTTGATAAATACGACTCCTTTACCCCAACCAGAAGGTTCTAAATAAGTGTCGGCAAGTTCATTCGTTGTTAATTCACCAATGAATATATCACCAGGTCGAAATGATGATTTGATCTGCAAAAATTGCTTTACTCACTAGCTAGCACAATTAAAGAAAAGAATGCATTGATAGAGTTGTATAGATATAGCAACATATAGATTAAGCACTGATTATGCAAATTTATAGTAATATGCGAATCAGCTAAGAACAAGTAACTCTACGTAGAAGTCTTGAGGCATTTAGAAAAAAAATTCACATATAAATGAACGATTCGACTTATGAAGCTAATGGAATGCGAATGCTGCTAACGTCATCGTTGAGGTGTTGCCATGAGTGTTGCAATGAGTCGAGATCCACTCCACATACTGTCCAATTTCTTAACGCGACACCATCAAAAAATACATCTCCAATAATACCCTGAAAACTTCCAACACTTTTAGATAGAATCCTCGAATTGAAATCGTCGAAAATTCGCGAATAGCATCACTGCCGTAAAAATTTCGAAGATTTCTTTGTCTATCACTACAAATGAAAGCTTAATAAATACTCATGAAAAAATTATGACGCGCAATAGTCAATTGAATAATGGGAATATTTGAGACGTTGACCAATGTATTTAGTATTTGGGGTTGAGAACATCCGCACGCACACTGAGATACGCATCTTCATTTATGAGTCCTAGATCCTTTGAACAGATTGCTGTTAATTCGTTTTTTTTTTTCATCAAAAATACGAAAATCATTTGTTTGTGGGTAATCGAATACAAGCTAAACGATCTACAGTTGAAGGTACGAAATAGCCGAACAATCAAAGGGTAAGTCAGTGCTTTTTCTTCTTCTCTTTTTTATGCTCACATACCTTTATGTTTTCTCATCTCGAGATGTGAAGTAAATAAATGAATAGGTGAATACATAAATAAGTAAACAGATAAATAAATAAATAAATAAGTAAATAAATAAGTAAATCAATATGAATGAAGCGTATTTCAATTTAAGAACAGTCGATCTTATTTTGTTATCGGTCGGTGGACAACATAATATGATGGTCTTCGGTTGGTTATTAGCAAAAACTAAGAGAAAAACAACTTCAAAGGCATACAAAATATGATTAATATAATTAAAAATAAGCAAATAGTAAAGTAGCGAACGGTAAACCTTCTGATCATTGATTGTTTTATAGGTTTGACGACCACGATTTTCGACGATTATTTTTAGTGTAGAGCCATCTTCAACGAATTTTAGTGGAAGTTTTGATCGAGGACTGGGCATATAATTCGGTGAGATCACACCCTTTAAGTAGATATATCTTTAGCTATNAATATATCTTTAGCTATTTGAACTTTGATGCACATGGGATGGAAGTATTATTAATTATGTAAATCGTATAGAAGTACTATTGCTTTAATTTGATCTTTCTCCATTTTTTTTGAAGACTTTCAAAGTTTTCTCATAATTTTGGCTTAATCATTTTCAGGATTATAGATGAACGAACAGAATTTCGATCTAAATCCTGTGATTGCTATAAGATTTTTTCATTACTGCTTCAGCTTTAATAATGACGATCTCTGTAAGGAATATCACCAAAAGTAATTGTAAGATTGCTAAAAACCTAGGACCTAAGAATGCTTCATTCTGTAGGCTCCGATAAATCGAAAGCATTGACACCCTCAATATGGAATAGCTTTACTTCCCCTTTGAAGCATGACGAAAATTGGTGATTAAATAACACTTGTATGTCAAAAAAGTCTCGTTAGTATAACAATGATGCAGAGGTTTAATCGATGGCAACACATAGCATTCATTGTCTTTTTTCTCAATAAGCAGCAATAGACTTGAAAATTTGGAGGTGAAGGTGTCCTCTTACCTGATAGGTGTCGTCGACGAAAATATAGCCGAAATCTCTGATATTTGAACCATCAAGGATGCTACCTTTGAAAATTGTAGTGCTATATATCACATAGCCATAGGGGAAATTGATTTTTTCAAACGTAAGTGGACGAGTAGATAAAAAACATCGTGACGTTGTCGAGGTATTGTAATGCAATGAGAGCACTGAGCCAATCTTTCGCATTTCGATTTCACCATAGTCGATTTTTATGAAAGAAAAGAAAAGCGTATATACGTATTTTTATTAAGTTTCAAACATTAGCGAGAAAGTACAGCAATTTTTTTTTGGCAAAAAGGACGTTTAAGATGTGTACGTCAGAATTCTTGCCAGGACATTTCCGCCACCATGCTATACCTTCTGATAGTTTGTTTAAAGTGCATGCAAAATCTCAATTTATATACATCACCATATCTCTCTTGATACTCACACACCATGAGATCAAAACTCGTTCACTCGACGCATATTATGGCATAGTGGAGCAGATAACGGAAATGACCGGTGATAGAAATGGCTCAGTAAAGTAGAAGGCAATTTATTTGAAAGCTTCTCAAGTCAACTAGTACTGAGCAAGTTGGATGTTGATTCCATTGCTCACTAATTGCTCACGAATTGTTAACTTTGCTTCTCTAATCGCTTAATTGCTTCATTCTATCGGACATATGCATAGGATACCCTTTAATGTCAAATAAGATTGCAGTCGGCCAAATTTTAATAATAGGTTGTTGTATTTCATCTATAGAAATTTGTTTCTATTTTTTGAGAAGTCAAGAACTAAAAACGAAACTCTTCGAGAAAATTGGCAAATTTCCCACCAATATCAAGACTTTCAGCTCAATGNNNGTTTTCGCTTTTTGTTTCCTTTCATCTCTTGGCTTACTAGTAAATTTACTACAATGCCAGCAATAATCGTGTCATATTACTGGAATGTTGTAATAGGTCCCACATTTATTGCAACAGTTGAAACTTTACGAAACTATCTCTTTCTTGACCTCCGACCATAGAGATCATCCCATGTGGCACAGACCCTCATCCATGCCCTCTAGAAAAGTGTAAAAACGAATATTTATTGCTTCTGAATGTTTATTCGAATGTCATGCTAGTCTTTATTGTAGAATCTCCTCCCTGTGCGATACAAATATACCTGCTCGGAGATGGAAGTTGTTCAGCGGGTCGATTAGGCCAATTAGTGATATTCGCGATGAGATCGTGTATGGTTATATAAGCATCGGTAATGTCACCACTCTCAGTTAATGGAGCAAAATAATCGTATGAAGTTATCACCTCAAAAGCTCCATAATTAGAGACTCGCGATATAAAATGTCTTTTGGATTTCGATTTAAGGTAGGTGGCATCCTTGATGAACGGACATTTCCGATTGAAGTTTCAGCTTGGCGTAAAACAAGCGGTCCATCATTGAATCAAACATTTTTTATTAGTGAAAATCGACGAATTTGATAGCACTAAGCCCAATAGTTTTAGGTAATCTCACAATGGCAGAAATAAGTGGACAGAAATGCCCTCCAAAGGCCATTTGAATTAATAGATACTCGCGATATGGAATATTTGCATATGAGTGACCCGTTAATGAAGATGTCGAAAGCACTTTTGGAAATGTGACATAAATAACAGAATGTGCCCGCTAAGGAGAATAGGTAATGAGTGATTATTGCACATTTCTATTTTATTTATTCGATTGAAAACACCCATGCGAGTCAGCACTCCTATAGACTAAGTGAGAGCAAACAGCAATGCATAGCACATAACCGTGTTAGCAATAGAAGGCGAATCAATGAGACGATAAAAAACTGAACGAAAGCAATTATAGATTGGTAGAGAGTCATAAAAGTATTCTTTCGAAAATATGGCAAAAGAAGTTCAGGCGAATTGAGACGAATTTTTAGCGTATTTAAAACGACGGATGAATTTACTTTATTCTAATAGTGCTGAACAATATACACATGAGCGCATCATTTATGGGAAGAACTATGATGTTCGAGACTAGGACGATGTGATTTGCAAACCTAATGTCCGAAGCACTCGGGAATTTCCGATCATAATAGCGCTCTACGCTAGCGGCCGGCTTTTCGGAAAAGTCATTTGAAGATGAAGCCGCATAATTCGTTGGTGAGTTAAAGCAAATTAAACCGAGCGCAATCCGGCGTACTCCAAAGTTACGGGATTTTTAAGTTTCTTTGGCTGATTTACCATTGATTGCGGCAATTATGTGAAAGAGATAATTTGATGTCTTTGTCAAAGAAATAACCGAGCATAAAACGCTTCCAAAGATTCAGACGTAGAAGCAGCAATGCAATTAATTTTGGGGCACCCTGCATAGGAGTGAGAGACCAGATGTGGAATAAAATATCTAGAGCCAAATTGAATCTCAAGTGAAGTTCTCTGGAAACCGAAATGCTAAATGATGAATTTCATATGAAAATAGCTCAGCTAAATCATCCACAATTCAACCGAAAAGAGCCAAGAGACCTAGCTGCGATAGCTGAACTTGCCATCGTGTTATGAGCTCGATTTATACGACTCCAGACTTCATTTCTCCAGATAGTTTTCAGATAATTTGAAATTGAACCAACAGCCTCATAGTTGATGTTTTTTTTTATTTTTTGGAAGTTTCGCCGCATTCTTTTACTTACAACAATGAGTGTCAATAGTAGGTTTATAGTTGTCAATCAAGTATTATAGCGAATTATTGCTAATGAATCGTTCAATACTTACCGCTGCATAACTTTCGGCACCATTCCAAAAACCAAAATTTGTTCCACCATGAAACATATAATAACTGAATGACGCATTCATTGATAGCATCATAGTAGACATTCGAGTGATTTCTTTCGCATTCGCATGATTGGGTATTGAAGCGCCCCATGTTGAGAACCAACCAGGATAATATTCCGAATTAACATTCGGTCCTCCTCAACAATTGTCTTGCATATATATATATATATATATATATTTAGGACGTACTGATATCTCTGATATAACAAATACATGGGAGCTCAAATGAAATGAGTCTGCAAAAAATAGTCCACTGTAAAAACCAATAATATCGCCCGCATATCTTATAAATCCTCTTGATTTCTGAGAGACTCTACTCTGTTTTCGGGACAATGTCTACTTTTTGGGGTTTTCCCTCGCATATTTCTCCTGATTTTTGAGGGAAAGGGAAGAGGGAGAGGAAATTCCAGCCTAAAATCTTCGGGAATTCATAGTCCTAATTGCAGTTATCATAACTAACGAAGTTTGTTTGGTGCTGCAAAAGCTAGCCCAAATCTAAAATAAATCACTTGCTCATACCATTGTTGTTATAAAGATTCTGTTGACGGAAGATGGATTCAACTGTAGCAGTTGATTTGAGCGAACCAAAATCTACTGTTGCAAACGCTCCGTCGATATGCCCACAGAAGAGCAATTTCGCTGCATCAGCTGCAAATGAAATAAGCGCAAGAAAAATGCATATTAATGGACAAAAGTTAGGCTGACAGCTGATAGTTGTAATGATATAAAACAAATTATTACCTGTATTGCCAGTATTACGCGCACCACCTGTATGGATTAAAATTTCTTGTATTTTCATGCACCGTTGTATGTGGAATTTTCTATCCACCCCGTATAGATATGCTTATATATTTCAATCGAAAACTTCTGACAAAGCGAGAATTCCATTCATTTATTCACTCCGCCAGAAATATTCCTCCAGAAACTCCATTATTCTTTCAAAGTTTTCGAGCAATTTTAAAAAATCGTTTCATGGTCTATGCATACGTAGCAATTTTGCTCGAAAGACGAATCGCCTTCTGGAGCTGCGCTTTATTGATAGAGATCAAAGAAATCAAACCCCCTAACTGAGGCTCAAGAATTTTAGACCGTCGATCACTCGACAGCGTTCACCAGTTTGAGGTCAGCGGTCAACGCTCGGTTCGACAATAAACATTTCCCAAGTTGCTAAATGGCTTCATTTTTGGAATCGTGCAAAGTCACATCTTTCAGAATGTTGCAAGAAATTTCGAATTCCTATCAATTTTCGTTGTTCGGTTAAAATTTAGCAGCTAATAATGACGTAACTTTTGTTCACCTCCAGAAATAGCCAGTTATTTGCTTTCATTCACATAGCTAACTGTCAATCGCATTCTTGTAAGCCTAGCAAATTTTCGAGAATACTGCAACTCATATCCTAGTGTAGCAAAGGTTATGAATTTTTTTCATATTTTCCACAAGAATATTCGAGAAGTGCTTGTGGGGTCAAGCAGAACACTCTCATTTTAGAAACGAACCCTTTAAAAGTGACTTCGANGCAAAAGTGACTTCGAGCGTAACGAACCCTTTAAAAGTGACTTCGAGCGTAATTTTTGCACACTGAACTTTTTTTTTAAATACTTAATGTCACTTTGCTGCTCAGGTGTTCCGTCAATTCTTATCAGGTTACCAAAGACGCATCCAGTATTTTAATAGCTGATGAAGTTAATATATTCCCTACTTGTGAATAACACTATATCATTGCCAAGCAATAAACGAGATAAATCTCGAAGTTGTTCCAAATACTTTCGATCACATCCATAACTTCCATATTCATTTTCTAGTTGTATCATAATAATTGGTCCACCATTTTGTCGCAAATATGGCACAAATTTCGGTAATAGAATCTTCCACCATCGTTGCACTTCTTTAATGAAGCTAAAAGCAATAAATTTGTAAACGATTATAACTTCATTATAACTGCTAAATGATGAGTTTTCTTCAAATTATTTGTTATTTTTCTTTTGTAGTATTTGATATTTTCTTCACCTTCTTAAGCGAAGAAATCCGCATTCAGCTCTCGGCTGGTTTATCAACGGATCGCCAGAAGGCTGACCACCGGGCGTTCCTAAATCTGGACGACAACAGCCATGTGTGGGCATGGTTGTCAGCTGTATCGGGTGATGGAGTCGATGAGACTACATCTGCCTTCGTATTTTTGTTTGTTGTATAATGTTTTCTCCATAAGATAATAACTTAGTTGTTATTCATTAGTTATTTGATGAATATTTTTGCTACCAAACATTGTGTTCACAGTTTCCTCCCATAAATATATTTAATGGTGCTGAAAGACTTAAAATTTTAGAGAGTTCGATAACTTGCTGTATTTTATTTTCTTGCATCTATAACGACTGTGTTTTTTCGGCGTGTAGTTGGAGATTCAATCATGAGTATGTTGCTAAATGATGTGTTTTCATTCATTTTTTCTTTTATTCGAAATTTGCCAACGTTTCACTTTTTGTGAAAATGAAATCTGAAGTATTTTATGGAATCGCATGGAGGATTCTTGGAATAAGCTCATCAGATAATTTGATAAGGAAAATTGTTGCCTTCTCAGGCAAATTAAAATTACTTGACGTAGTTCAATGGTTAAGCGCTCACAACTAAAAGAGGGCGTCTGAATAACGACGTCCTGAATTTTAGATAGAAAACCTTGTCAAATTATAGTGGCGAAATATTTTTTTTTTGCATTTCTCAACTCAAAGAATGATCTACTTTGTGGTTTTATGACCGTATAAATGTGATTAAAACCATTGAAAATCGCCTTACTTAGGATCGGAGCTTCGCATAGTAATATTCGGATATTTAAGTAGCCACCAAGGTAGACCTCCATTTTCCCACTCCGCGCAAATGTACGGTCCAATTCGTAGCAGCACACTCAAGTTTTGCGCAGCTGCCAAATCGAGGAAGCGTGTAATATTACGATCACCAGCGAAGTTGTACCTGATTAAGTTTCAAAGATTTTTCGACTTGTAGTTTCTGAATTAAATTTCTTTTTTTATGACGAAATTGAGATATAAAAGGTGACATTGTAAGGAATACGCCTGTTTGAGTAGGCAGTTTTTCGTTAAAGAATCGTCGAAAATATCACTTTTCATTCGGCATTCCTGAAAATTCCAAGTTTCCGCCCTTCCCATTTGCCTCGTAATATCTGTTAACTTTCTAGAAATTGCGAAATTTGAGACTAATTTCCATCACTCTCACCTCTCGGTTGAACACAGTTGAAGGGAAGGGATGGTCAACGAAAGGAGGCCTTTGTAGCGCCCGTTTAAAGAAATATTCTAGAGCAGAGCATTTAATGCGAAAATACGACAAGGTCTATAAAAATCGGCGTTATACTGCAAAGCGCTTTAAAGATATATATATATATATATATATATATATATATATATATATATATACTTCCACAACATATCTCTTGATATGTTTCTTATAGTCATGTTTATTTGAATTGTTTATCACAACTTTTCAGTTTACAACGATATTGCACAAATCTCAACGAAGTCTCACCCATACTGCTTACTGTACAAGAGTATACGTTAGAAAGCAATTATGAAGACACAATGGTCCGCAATCTAAATAACGAAGGTACTTTAAGCTTCTGCTTACTACCGCAGAAGTTGGTGTTGAAGAAATTTTGGCGTAAATGAGTGCCATGTAGATTCTACAATGAATAATTTTCGGCGCAACTTGTGCTCAAAAGAGATATGCTAATGCACGACGCACTCGTCATATGTAAATTGAAGCATTTAGCTAATAACTAGCGGCAATCGTAAATGCATTACTCCACATGTATGCTAATCTACTGGTTGCATATTCTCGAATGTGGTATGAAGTTTTTGCACACTTACTCTCGTTCAAAATTTTCATGGAAATTCCATGGAATATATGTTTGAATAGCATTAAGACCAGCGGCACGAATTTTAAGAAGACGATCTTCCCATTGTTCGGGTCGTATTCGAAAATAATGCACCTCTCCGGAAATGTATCTGAAATTTTTATGCGAATTCAGTTATAAGATTTTCCCACAAATATCTCCTAGTATGTTGGAAATGGCAATGATTATATACTATAAATGAATAAAATTTCCTTAGATAATACGTTCGAAATAAGTAACACATACTTTTATGCCGAACAAATGGTTAATTAATTCACGAATTATTGATAAATCGCAAAGTATAGAGTGACGCAGAAATAGAAGTATACCGATCGCCGAACAACGTGCTCCTATTTCTGGTTCTCTCTGTATTTAATACGGCTATTTCTGGACCGCCCTTTACCGTGATATTTGATTATTGCGCTCAGTGATTGCAACATTGTATGAATCATGCAAATGTATTCCTTGGAGAACGTCACATCGTAACAAATAAGCTTGCGAAAATACCGCAGATTTTGGGCACAAATCCTTACGTCAAGTATAACTGACGAATCTATCTCATCAACGTATTTCATGCGATTTATTATCATTTTCCAACAAAAGAAAAATGAGCATCAATGGAAGATGGCGAGCTTATTTGAGTAATTCGAACTTGGAAGAGCAATAGAACTGAACAAGACGAATGATCAGTTGAACTGCTTCAATCTATAGTTTATATGAGAAGAGAGATTTGAGGTTAAATCATCTCGTTTAAGAACTGCATCACTTTGATGGTAAAGTGTTTTCATTTGAAGCTAATTGAAATATTATGGCTTCTAATCAGGGACATAACTTAGAAGCAAATCACATGAGCGTTGATGTGACGCAAGAGTGATGAGAGAATTGGTAGCTAATTTTGTAGGATGTAGAAAGGACTTGAGGATCCATCAACGAATAAATGCCAGAGGTTTCCCCTTTAATCCCAGTTGCATCCTGCACCAATTGTTTCGGTCTCTTTCTTTATATTAATTATGCTTCTTGGAATTGTTACAGATTAGCTCGCTTTTTTGGACTCTAAAATTAAACTACTCGCAGATCGTGAAGTTTTCGAGAGGAATGGATGGGTCCGCGAAGGACTTCTTTGCTCATCTTCATTCATTCGCGGGAAAAGAATTTGCCGCTTATTTTGCCTCACATCGCTTAAATTGTTGCTCACGTCACTAACCACTGACCTTCTGACGAACAAACTCGAGTGATCATTGCGAAACGATGAGAACAGAGACGTTTAGAGAAGTCATCAATTTGCTTTGTGAAATTTCTGTTCAATTTCTGCCTTTGAAATCAAACGTTAGTGAGCATTACATGAAGGTAAAGACGAAAGAAAAGGTTACCTGTATGGTTGTCCATCAAAAAGGAATGCTTTGTTTGCATAGTCAATTGAGAAACCAAGTCGATCGGCGAAGCATTTCGTTGCGAATGAAAGCACAAGAAGAAGTAGTCGATGTGTTGGCAACATTCGTAAAGGGAACATGCCTACAAGCAATCTTCTTGAAGTGCAATCTGCAACTGAAAAGCAATTGGTGTGCGCGCTAACCAACATTGCCTGCAAATGACAACATGTCGACGTTGATTTCGTTCCACGAAGGAGTGCTCTAACGAAAGACCGGCTTCTCTCGTAGCTTTACGTCGCATCACCAATTATTGGCAACTTGAAAGAAATACCTGCATGAATACTTTTCTTCTCAAATAAGGGTTAGCATGTGGCTCCTCTTTATAGAAATGAATATCTTGAAAGTGTCTTTTAAGTTATTCTAATAGTTCAAATGTTTGTAATTAAATGGCTAAGTCGTTTGTAACCTAGGTCGTTTGTAACGACTTAAAGTAATAATTATCAGATCTCATAGAATGGTGCAATGATTGTGATATTGCTTAAGTTAAAATATTTTTGAAGAAGTATTTGATGAAGCAATGATTGATTATAATCAGAAATACTAGGCGAATAGCAAAATGAAATATTGCGGAAGATAATTATTATTCATTATTTTGCAAAATTTTGCAAAAAAGAAAGGCTTACTGAAGTGATAGACAAATTTTTCTGAAGAGATTTCTTCGACGTTATTTCCGTTCGAGGAAGTCGCTTTTGAGCCTATGAACTCAAATACTTGTGAATAGAAAGAAAGCATTTCTAGCTAATGGTTATGGGAATTTTAGAAAATCTCTGCTTTTTATGCTGATTGACAAAATACAACTCTAAAAAAGTTTCAATATAGTTGACGAAAGAAAACGGCTCACTTGCTTATTGGACGTTCACGTATGGCAGTTCAGCATCAGCACTCAACACAAAAAAAGTTATCTGCAAAGGCATAAAATTCAAAGTCTCAAGCTTTCGAAGGTATCTTTTCTTGTGTATATTTCTATCGCATCCACTGTGCTAACTTCATTTCACAAGTTTTAATAACACTATACAGCGCGACTTTTTTCGTCAATTTAAAGCATTGTATAGATCAGAATTCGGAAACAATGAACGCTAACTTAACGTATAGGTTCGATCGTAATATTTTATGGAGATTTATTTATGAATCGGGTTAATAAGGTTGTTCGGAAATTGATGAGAAGAATTACATAGAAAAGGCTAAAAAAATAAAGACCCTAATTGATTAGAAGAAGCTAAACGGCATCATTTTGAGCGCTATGTGGAAATGATTTTCAGCAGAGTTGAGGACGCTTATTCAGGAGTCAAAACTACTGTCACGTCGCTTTAACGTCCACTGGATAAATTTTCCCGAAATGATATAGGAGTATCCCAGTTTGATCGACGCGCTGCTTTTAATATGCTTCAGTTGCATTGGTATTGACTCCGAAGTGGCTTTCTAGACCCCGAAGCGGCACTGCATGAATAAAATAGCCAAATGAAAAAAGTAGATGGAGAAGCATGTCGCGAGAGGCGGCACGAACGTTCCTTTCCATCTTCGTCTTAACAGTATTGTTATGATAATACTATCATGATAATAACAACCATTACAATAATAATAATAACAATCCTAATACTAACAGTAACAATCATAACAACAATAATAATAATGATAATAATAATAACAACAACAATGAAAGTAAGTATCACTAATGAATAATAATAATATTAATAACGATAACAACACTAATGAAAAATTACTAACAAACAATAAACAGTGCCAGTAATAATTAATAGCAAATAACAGCAAAAACAAAAATAATAATAAGTAATAGCGATTAACAAGTTGCTATTACAAGTAATAGAAATAAATAATAACTAACAAAAATAAATGATAATAATATTAAACAACAACAACAATAAATAACACTGATAATAATAATAATAATAATAATAATAATAATAATAATAATAATAATAATAATAATAATAATGACAGTGATAACAAGCGCGCCTGTTCGCAGGTTCCAGAAAGAAGCTAAACAACAACATGCAAATGAAAGAATCAAACATCTATAGTTGATGTATGTTTTAAGTGATTGAAAATTGGGTGAATACGTCAGAATCACTTAAATATCCGCGCAAATGTATATTACCTCGAAATTCCCGTTGAAATTGCTTAATCATATAATATATAGACAGTGGATAGAATCGTGCAAACCTCTCATGTCGTTTTGCTATAGCGAGTTTTGCGTAATGCATTAGTGCAAAAATATCATCAATGAATTTCAGTGTAATCGATACTTAAATCGATGAATAATTACTCCTCTTCATCAACTCACAACTTCGTAAACTACTTCATAAATGACACCTTCCACTAGAAATAATAACAAATAAAGAGAAAAAAAAAGCCGAAAATCAATTCGTTCCAGCAATTCTAAAATGACTGAAAATGTTCGAATTCTCGAAATATTCCATTCAATTGAAAAGTTCTAATCTTTATTTTCGCTGAATATTCTATAATTATATATAGGTAGCAAAATGATTTGTAGATTTCTCTGGTCGTTGATTAAGACCAGCATTTTTTTTCTCTGCGAAGCGATCTCTTTATGGTGCAAAAATGCTGCATTCAGTGCAATCATGTTGATGAGGACGAGAAGACTTCTATAGGATTACGTAGAAATGGAGATAGAACGAAAGAATTCTGATAGACTGCATAGTAGTACTCTTTGCCGCATCAATTTATCTTTATGCGGCACTCGTTTTCCCTATTCAATTCCTATTGAATTCGGGTTCGTATAAGTGCTACTCATAATATTGGTTTTGAGCCTTTGAGCACTCTAAGCCTTTCACCTTTGAAGTTCTTGGTAGCATTTCTGTTGATATGAAACATGCTTCAAAGATTATTGCATTAACAAAGACCATGATTCCATGGTTGTCCTCCGAGGGTAGTTCATGAGTGAAAGAACTATTGTGCCGCAAGGTAATTGCGTTAGCTAGAGGGTAATTGCAATTGCAATTGCATTGTTCAATACACATATGCGTTTACATAATTACTGGACGAGTGAAAGCATTATCTAGAAACGGAGATAAACCTTCGAGTGTTCGTTTGCCGAGCGAATGCCACACCATTGATCTACAAAGGATGCTTAAAATCGCCACTAGCTTTTTGTTCAATTCGCTATCAGTTCCTTTCCAACATAATGCAACACGTTTGGTGAACGTTTAGCGTCAGCAGTCTAAATGAAACCGGTGTTAGCAAAACTGAATGTTTCTGTAAATTGGCATTATTTCTTTTGTTTGGTACAGAATGTCTTTTAGCATTACAAAATGCTTGTTCAAAAGCACAGCGGATGTTGTGTGAATACTGAAACCGCTAGAACTCAGATAAAAAATTGATGACAAGCAAGGGAAACTTATTCGTGATGAAACTCTTTGGATGTACGCTTTGAAACTTTGAAAAGAATATTCGCAATAGCGACTCATAAACAAGTGACATGGATTATAAAAGCGCAGCTCATTGAAACAGCTAGCAAGTTGCGGGATTTTCAGAGCGAGGCTGAGATGAGCGGGCGAATCATGGTTTATGGGCACCCAATGGTCACCACAGCTGGAAGTCGTCGATGTGAAGGGTCGTTAAGCCCGCAAAACATGTGCGTATTTCTCAAAATAATGAAGAAATAAGGCACATAAAGAGTCCAATATTCTCAACCAAACTTCTATTTCGGCTCAAATGTCATTTTGGCGCAAATATCTACCACTTCGGTGATGATTTGCAAAATCACGACCTCGTCAGTTTTGTGGCGTTGTGAAAATTCATGCGGATTTAACTAATATTTCGACAATTCGCATTCTCTCATATTCTTCCTTTCGTAGCTCGCTGTTCCAAATACTTAGTGAGCTGATCTTCGTCCAGAAGATAGAATTGGGGTGCGTTTGGCAGTGAAATTTGAGAACTTTGGAAAGGATGCGAAGCGAATATGGAGAGGAACTGGTGGAGCAGCGAGAGGTATGGGAGGTAAGGGAGGGCATGGGAGGGGAGGAGGAGGGAACTGAGGTCAAAAGGTTGCCAAGTTCGATCTCGCCCCATTTCAGTTTTAGGTTTGTCCTATTGCACACCAGCCCATAACACCTTCTCGAGTAGATAATGGGACTCAAAAGCTTGTGACAACGTTTTAAAAGTAGTGTCACTTACGATAACGATTTGATAAGCATTATGATTCACATAATCGATGCAACGAGTCATCACTCCGCATCGTTCCACTGAATGAAAAAGTGGGCCTATCAAGTGGCATTCAGCTTATCAGCTTCATTTATTTTTCATTGCTTGAGAACATTTATTGGGCTAATCAATCTCGTAATTAGACTACTTTAGACTAAACTTTGATAGAATCAGGAAGAAGCCGAAATTAAGGTAATTGTATCATGTACTGGTTAGTGATAATCTTAACTCGAAAACCAACGAACCGTGATCTGCCAAAATTGCTGATTACATGCTGCACAATGATCTCTTTTTCGAGCTTCAAGTTCATTCAGCAACTAATGAAGAAGTTATCGGTCACTTACTTATCAGAAATCTGCTTAGATTTCGCGGCAGGTTCAGTGGTATTTTATATTACACGAGTTGCGACTTTACATCCAGTGAGGCTAGCCAAAAGAGACAATCATTTTATGATGCTTGTTTAGGTGGCCTTTTCAATTAAAACATGACCGCATTTTAGGGGTTGCTTTATCATTTGTTTTGTGGCTTACTGAACCTGTGTTGATTTAAATAGGGTGCTTTTCCATTTGTATGCGTTCATTCTCTTGTGAAGTCAATGCAATTCAACCTACAAAATATTACTACTCACCGCTGGTGACTGCTTCATTTCCCGTCCGCTTGTTGTCTCATTCGCTGGGCTGTGCGTAAAACGATGGTCTAGAGTACCAATCGCATGCGTTAACGATGGTAGTTGGTGAAACTGGAACGGGACGTTCGTGCAGGTGGTACAATGCTACGGAATGTCCAACGAAATGGTGCATTAGGTTCGATCGCGCAAACACGACCTCTGCACTGGAGCTTTACATCCCAAGCAAGACGGCCTTAATTTTTCCTTTCGTCGTAATTTTCTATAGGATTTTCACACACCATAACAAAAATATAAGAAAATTTGGTAGACAGACAAAGGATGGTTATAGATTCAATCAATTAACAATATCCATTATTGCGGTGTGTTTAGCTGTACGGAGCAGGTGCTATAAAACCGTTGTAGTAGGCTATCTTTTTACGAGCTGATGTTCCTCGAGAGTAACCCTTCACGGAAGTGATAAAGCTTGTAAGAAATCAACACATGCCCATTCCACTTTCATGAAAGTCTGCTTCCAAGCAGTATCGAAAAATGAGACTACGAATGTAATTTCCCTTTATGAATAGAAAAAAGACGGAGACATTCTCCAGAGCTAAAACTACGAATTGCGGTAATATTATTAGCCCAAGGCTTGCCTGAGTGAACAAACAGGTGCCCCCCCTATGAAGTAGACCAGTGAAAAGAAAAAGATCGCTCACCTTCCCATTCCGTCAGTAGGCAAATAGAGATATCCGATCAAGGTCCCTTTAAAAAGGCTGAGGCTCTTATTAGTAAACAAAGTAGGAAGCCCCGCATTTAATTTGGGTTCCTGAGATGATGTTCTACCTACCTAGAAAAGCTGAACTGCTAAACAGCAATCGCGTTTATTCATAATTTCACAACGCTCAGTTGCAATATTGAAGATTTCGCAGTGCGTTTATATGAAACTGCTTCAACATAAGTTGCTTCATTTTTTCGTTAGAAGTCAATAATAACTGCTAATCACTGCAGCTTACTTTTAGATTCATCTTCAACCTCATCACATTCCTGGGAAATTTATGGGTTCCTTGCCTTCTTAACACAAGTTTTCTCTAAAGAATGCGCTGTTTCCAAGAGGTCAAAGTTCATGACGTCGTCAGTTCCATGCTCTCAGAATTATTTCGCTCTTGGTGACACAAATTATAGAGAGTTTTAGAGTATCTTATGAAATCTACGACTTACAGCATTTTCGAGCTCTTGTGACATAACTGCATGATTGTATAATCGAAGCAATGAGAGTCATTAAATTACATAATAAAATGTTGCTTATTCAGGTTTGAAATTCTGCGGGAATTGGTAATGAAATCAGAGAACGCGTGGCTAATTGGTTGGGTGATATAAGTGACTTATCAGGAGATAACCGTGCTTCATAGAAATCACAGAATGAGAATATGGCGTCATCAGAATCATCCGGACGTATATCTTGGCGATTGGATCGCATTTTCGGTAAGCTCTGGGCCATTAACTCTGCTATTGATGAAGTGCTTCATTTATTATGGCAACCATATGATTCGACGTATGCTTGCATATGCCCGTGTTTGCATTTGCTGAATTTCAATCATTTCAACTGAAAGTTTCAGCTTCATCTGGAGCTGCAATATTGGATGTGCTTGATATCTACTAAGTAGCACCAACTTAGCGTCTGATAAAGTTGGGGCTGCAAGATTAGTTCGACCTAATGCGCACAGTAAAGTGACTTCACATATCCTTTTTCCATTGATCTTTCAACTAACCCTCCACATATCTCAAAGGAAGGTCATAGTAAGTAACTTGCCAAAAAATTCCATGCACCCTACGCTGGTTTTGATGTAAAACCAATCTGCTCACATACACGTGCGGGGAATTTTACCAGAGAAGCTGGCATTGATATGCGCTTTGAATTGGGACAACCTGATGAACCGGTTTCATAATTTACGACGGTCGGTACATAATACTTTAAAACCATACAATATTGATTCAACATCGTTTGTTTTCTTCTGAAAAGAGCACTCCAACAAGGATTAGGAACCCGCACCACACTAGGAAGAACGATGAGCAAGAGCAACTCCTCAAATTTGATTCTCCAGTCTTACCGTCACCCGACTAGTCTCTCTTGCTCCCCAACCGAAATCTCTCTACACCAAAGTACCTCACCTAGTTTTCGTCCCAGCTTATGAGTCCATAAAATTCCTTTTGCGAGCCTATTGTTCACCACATGTTTCACACATCTCTTTCCGTATCCTTTTCTTTCTCTCTGCCTCTTGCATTCGCTGCCCTTTCAACTCCGATTTCTTGCTCTTTCAGCGCCGATTTCTATGTCCCATGTACTCATTCTAATATTTTCGTAACACTTGAACATCCGACTTCAAATAAGTAAATGCGCATTTATTGTCTATCTAGCTGCTGAGGGCGCTAGAGCACAAACGAAGCAAAAATGCTGTAAAGAGTGCAATTGCTAAATACGAGCGAGTGGCAGTAAGCAAATGGCTGTTTCGATGAAGCAATAGGTCATGGTAGAGAACCAACATACAAATCAAGAAGCAGCTCTAAAGCGCATTTTAAAAACTCAAACTGAAGTATGTGAATTCGATTTCATAATAGGCGTTATTTTCGTTTGCAGTAATAGTAGTAATAGTAGTAGTAAACATCTTTGTTATTAAAAATACTTGTAGCGTATACTTACTTGCGTATATTTGTAGCGTTTCCTTACTTGCGCTTCGCATCACTTTCATAGTACATTTCCTTTCTGCATGCTTTGATGAGATTCTACAAATCACAGCTAATGTTTGTGTCGTATGGCCCGTACAAAAGTCTCCTTGAGGGCATCTTCTCTGCTTGCGTCTTGTCGTCTTCTTTTATTCATTGAAATGTGCGCCAAGAGATTGTCGAAATGAGAAAGACACACAAGTGAATTACCCGAGTTTCACTGCCGGATCATGTCCGTTGATTGCGGTGTATTGTTTCTGAGCGAGCATTGGGAGCGGAGTTAAGCAAAAAAAAAAAAATTCTTTTAAAGAAAATGAACTTAAGGTATCATGCATGCGAGATCTAGTTTAACCAAGCTTGAACAAAGCAGCTGGATGCAATCTTGATTTATAAATTCGTCATGATTTGGTGGCTCTAAATTGCGAAAATAACAATGCCATACAATTCGCTTTATGAACTCGCTTTTGAAAAAAAAAATATTCCACAGGAGCCCAAGAAACTATTTTCTTTCAGTGTAAGGGTCACGAGACTATCCTCTTTCGATTTTAGAGTCTCGACTACTGAACAATGAGGGGAAAGAATAGACAGAGAGAAATAGATGGAAGAAACTAAGACACAAACTGTCATTGCACATTGATCTGTAACATGTACGCGCACTTCAGTGGCGGAGGAGGAGGAGGTTAAAATACGGAATTACGATATATTAATGCCTAGGTTGTTTTCCTTCGATTTCGTTGTAAATGCTCCATAACGCCACTTGTCAGTCTGCACAAGAAACATGACAGAAACTATTTGGTTATGACATATGCGTTCTCATATTACACAAACTGTTCTGTCTTTCCTTCTAAAGGTAGTCGTTCGAAAGGTATTCAAAGGTAATCTTCCGGGCAACATTTCAGCGAGTAATTTCAAAGCACTGTGAATGCTTATATCAGTGAACATATACTACCTCAGAAATCGCCTTACAGTGAAAAGGGGCAATGAAGTGATGGATGAATATCGCTCCGAAATAAGGCCGAGTGCATAACCAAAACCTCGCTGAGAGTTCGTTGATGTGGTGAGTCGTGATGGTGCAGAGGTGATATTAAAAGGGTCGCAGTAACCAAGAGAGCAAACATTGCGCAATAAAGAATAAACTAAAAGCGAAGTATCACTGAGATGAAAATGATGTCAGTGATTTGAGAAAAGAACTGTTACAGGTGAGCTATCGATTACGAAGTGGTACTATGAAACTTACTTGTCTACTAGCTTTGATCACACATTTACGAACGTTTTGTTCTCTTCTGCTATTTATGTTCACATATTTTCCTATGTTTTTCCACTTTGGTACGTGACAATAAATAAATAACTGAATGAATAAATAGATAATTAAATAAATAAATAAAATCTCATGCAATGTGGCTTGAGAAGGCGGAATATTTCTAGCATAGTCGTTTGGTGCAAAACTTTAAACTTAGGTTGCAAATCAACTTTCGCGATGCGACATCTGACGTTTGCGTCCTCATTCTGATCTTCACGATTTCTTTGCTCTAATTTATTTGAGTAACCGGTATTCAGTGCAATGAAAGTATTTACAAAATAAGCAATTGCACCTTATTCGGATAAAATTGCCAAAAAATGGCATCAATTTTCATATCACTGTTGTTTCACATAATATTGCAATTTCCACGCTAACAAATTGAAACTCGTTTGCATAGCAATTTATTGATTGTATTTTCATGCTGCATGCCATCTGCGAACAGATGAACTTCACTTGTTGTATCTTTTGGGTTTTTTATTTCTTCATTACTATCTTTTATTTGCATAGTCAACCCTATTAAAATTATCCCTCACATCGCATAATTTCGACTCACGAATAGAGAGTTCAAGAGCATCATCGTGTTTAGATGCAGCCCCGCGTATTTCTTCGAAATGAATGTAAATTTTGTAAAGTCGCAATGCGCTCACAAAAGAAGCCAAAACTTTAGTTTTCTTTCGACAAATGCTTCGCGCAGTTGACTGGTTCATCCTTTCTGCGACATTCGTGGCACGAGGTAATCAATCGTTTACCCGAATTGATTCTCATGAGAGTGTTTGAGTGAATAGAAGATCTCAGTCTGACAATTCATAAATGAGTAACGTTATCACTGCCTCATATCAAGTGCGATTATTTCTGCCTACTTACATCGCAGTAGAAGCTTCGGAATGTGGGGGCATGTTCCTTCGAATAGTCGAATGTCTTTAAACACAAACAATTGTATCGACCTTTCGTCGGCGCCAAGGATTCGCTCACACATTCTTCCCTTCTCATTTTTTCAACACCAACTCCCTTTCCGACTTCCTTTAGTCCACTCTTTCCGCCTCAGAGATCGCACGACATTGTTTTCAACCTTGGGACTCCAGGATTGGGGTAAGGGCGGAGGGAGGAGTGAGAAGAAAGCTGCAGTAGGCACCATATTGCGCACTGCTGATGTCGCAAAGGATCAGGAGGGAAGAGTTATGGTGATTCTCAGTCCGAATTCCCATCCCTTCTTTTTCAAGTGACACCGGTGGAGTTTCTATCACTTCGTAGTCTCCCCCAACTCAACGGCCTCATTTCCTGAGACACCGAAGCTTGTTTAACGACTGTTTGAGATTGCTTGATAGCCTGAGGTTCTTAGTTGATGACCCTGAAATTCGTGATTCGGGTTGAGAGGCCGCCAAGTCAAGAAACGCCGACCAAGCAATGCTATTGTTCTGCTGTTGCATATTTCTCTCACTATAAGGGGGACTTGTAGATCACACTTGTCCAAATAGCCTTTCAGCTAAGTTATAGGGATGATCGAAAATGTGACAGAATTTTATCGATTGAATGAATCTGAGTGGGGTCTATTGAATGATCGATGTGGTCAAAACACTGTGATGAATTCGTCGAATATCCGTCATCATAAGATCTCGTTTGGTTCGAAAGCAATTCAAGGTGAATTCCCATGGGCACTGAAGATATTTCGATTCGATGGTATGTCAACATCTATGCTCTTTTATGCTCATTTGTTATTAGGTGTTGATCTTGTGATGTGGCATTTGAACCCCGCTCGCAAATTTTCGCTCGAAATGTCCTTCTTATCTTTTGGATGCGTCTTATGCGTGCATTTCACGATTGATCTACGTTTCACAGAAAGTCCTATTTCTTTCGATCGCAGTACCCTTGGTTAGCATAGAAGTATATAACGGCAAAGTCGTCGGAAACTTCGTTCCGTCATTCCTTGGTCCCAAGGTTGTTGTTTTTTTAAATTCGCCACGAGTATGAAATCTCAATTTTTCTGAGACCAAAAAACTAGGCCAATTAATGGACAGAATTACTTTTTTTTTTCACTTTTCCACTGAGGAAATATTTTGCACGAATTCTGAACGCGACCAAAGATGTATTGCTGCTTTCCTCTCAAGTTTCATGTTTTTCCTCTTCGAATCCTCATCTTTGAGCCTTTGAGCACTTTCGAATATTTGATATCACTTTACTTCGAGAATTTTTTCGCTGAGCCAAAAAGCTGCTCTGAAATGAACTGTACAAAATTTGAGATCGAATTACTCGACATTCGCTCATTTATGACTTTATCCTCCATCCTGCGGGAAAATTTATGCAGCTGCCATCAACCCCTTCTCCTTACGTCCCCCCCCCCCCCCCTCCCCAACATCAGGTTCAGATTGCATGCAACAATATATCTCACTTTAAAGAATGATATTCACAAATGTAAGTGAGAGAAATTCCGATCTCAATCAGGTGTAGGAGACAACAAGAAGTCGAAATAGACAGTGCGCGGTAATGATGATGAATCACTTCGCAAATGTCGTACTAATCCGATCACTAACCTATTAAGATATCACATCGTGCAATATGTGAATTTCAGCTTATCCAAGCGCAGTTTATGCTATGTGCTCAGCATCGCTCATCTCTCAGAAACATTTCATCACGGCGGCTCATTGCTTAGAAATCGTACGAGAGTAAGAAAGACACTTTTCTGGAAAATTATTTCAGTTCCATCAAAGGATATAAATGTCAAAGATGATTTTTCACCGAAAAAAAAGTAGCAGAAAAAACAAGAGCATCCAGAACAGCATCGTTTTTTAATTGAAAGGGTTTTTATTGAGGAGCAGCAAGATTTAAGTAACTGCCATTAGTCCTTTCTCCTCACGCCTCCCCCCACCATCCATCAGGTTCAGATTGTGTCCAGCAGTATCCCACATTTTAAAAAATGATACTCGCAAATGCAAGTGCGAGAAGTTTCCGTTTCAGTCACGTGTAAGAGACAACAAAAATTCGAAGTAAACAGCACGTAGGAATGCTGATGAACTAATGACGAGTGGTTCACTTCGCAAGCTTAATGTCCAGTGTTGCCTATATCTGAATGCAAGTGGATTTACAAATCGAATGAGCTATGTGCTACCGATACGCCAGAAAATTGGAAAAAATGTCCATGGTGTAATGCCTGTGGCAACTATCTCGCAACATGACAATCATCTTAGGATTATCGCTGCTGATTCCTGCGATTGTTTATCCCCATGTACATTCGAACACTGAGCATCCTATACTCATCTCAAATCGTTGAGTTTCCTTTTAAAAGCAGTTGCGCAACCTTTGAAGAAAAAATCCTAAAATTTCTACGAAACGAAAACAAAAGTTACTGGGAACAATTCGCGTAGGATTTTGGATTATTATGTTCTAAAAGATCATTGCATTTCAGTGGACTAGTCGATGTTACCCCGAGTCATCACTATGTTGTCTTGGGCGGCTCACCATGTATCTATGGAAAAATCATGCGAATCTATTTATCCGATCTTATGGTATTTTACTTCCAGCTTTCTGTGTAGATTTTATAATCTTCACCCTCAATGATTTTTCCTGCAAAGAACGAGGATGCACTCTCTCGGCTAACTACGAAAGGACAACGAATGACAAAAGATGGAAGTCTCTAGTTATCGTGAATTTCTCATGTTATTAGAGAGGGTTTTGTGTCTACTTCTTTTCCTTTGTGCTAGGTCTTTTTTAACTCATAATGGCACGGCACTTTATTCCAGAAATGAGATGCAAAAATTTTGTTGAAGCAATGCAAGCATTTAGTAAAAAGAATGATCTATAGAAAAGCATTTATTGGAGTGATATTCAAACTCATTGCAGTCGCACTCTTCATAAATTTTCAGGATTGCAGATCAACACCATTTAAACCACCATGGCGATTGAAGGTGAAACGTTTTTTAGTACCGATCAGATCTGTGATTTTCAATATGGAAGAAGTGAGTCGGCATTGCAGAATCCTCCTTTGAAGGACTGCCCAAAAGAGAACGAAAATGCTAGATCGTTTTATTTGCAGTATAGTAAAAATTCAACTAAAAATTTCTTAGAAATTAATCGTTTTAAATGAAGAAAATCAAAGTAGATATAGAGCGTTTTGCTAAATACATGCATTGCGAATTTAATTTTCAAGCATATTCGACAATTTGCACAGTTTGGGTGGTCTAATTTCTGTAGAGAACTTTTTAGCTTTGCTGATCAAAAAATGAGGAGTTTCTTCGAGATATTGGCTGTGAATATCTATATTTGGTTATTAGTGGATGGCTCTAGAGTGAGGCCTCACGGCTGTTATCATTCTACATCCTGCAGTTTGTAGTAGATTTAAGTAATATTTTAGTGGTGCTGCATTAAAAATTGGTACAGATCATCAAATTCACTCTGACGTAGACCACATTGTGAACAAATATATACCTATCTTGCCAGTCATTCGGTAGCAGTGAAAGAGAGAAGAACTGAGCATACCATACTTTACTAAGAGTGCGGTGAGGGTGGGAACTCTTGCTTTCAAGCAAAATAGGCATCATTGAAAAAGTGTGAATCTCTTGCGAAAAGGGTGAAAAGTGCGAATGGTTTGCAAGTTTTCACCTTCGAGAAGTTCAGTTGAAATAGCTACTTATATGAAGAAGCCAAAAAGATAGCAGACCTCTTCCCCTTATTTCTAATCTTTCATCTCGCTTACTTTTGCCCATCTCTAAGGGCACCAACGGACGCAATTCTTCAATTCTGTCTACCTTGCCAACTTCACGATTCATCAGAACTTAGCGTATTTTCTTATCACAATGTCTGCCAAGTATTGAATCTTCCCGAATGTAATTCTCAATTTTATATTCCATTCATCTCTGTCTTATCGTCGATCATAAACACCGACTATATTCATTGCATACTCAGGTGTTAGATGACTTTCCATTAAGAGGAATCCTTCGTCTCTTTCTTTTTTTAATGCCGTATTTTATGATGGCTTAATCATGTGTTATCGCATGACGATCCAGCATATCGAATGTTTTTTTGTACTTTGAGAAAAAACGATTCATTGAATGCGAAAACATGTAAATATAACTTTTATTTCATTTTCCACTTCGACATTCCTCGCACCCACTAAATATAGTTCATCTATCGTTTCGACTGAAGTCCGTCTTAACATTTTGAATAAAACTCCTTCCGCCATAAAATTCGAAAAACGCTCCACGCATGAGTACTTCGATGAAATATTATGAGTATTATTTATATATTACTTTAATTAAATGCTATCGTATTTATTCCATTGTAGCTAAATGTACTTATTTTCAAATGCCTTAAATAGCGTTACTATAGTCTTTCATAACACATCGGACTTCTATCAGAGCAATGAAAATGTGCTAACGCCGAATCGACAGAATTTTTCGGATATTGCAATCTTTGAATTAGAAGACGCACTTGGTCTCGACTCTCCTGATTTACGACCAATTTGTGTGGCCAATCCGAATCTTCCATTACCAGACGTTTATAGAGTGTATGGATTTGGAAAAACTGGTATCGCACATTTATAGTTGTTTCGTTTATAATTTTTCGCACATTTTTTGCATATTTTTTCACCACTCTTGAATGAGAGGATAGACGGGAAATCATGACGCTTGAGCTCTACGTGCGAATTTCGTAATCGATGTACTCATTAATCAGAGCAACTCAAAAGCTAGAACAAACGAGCATTAAAAGTTCTGATAACTTCATGATCTTTTTTTTTGCGGTAGGGTAGGAGAAGAGGAAGGTTTAGAGAGATGATGGGGAATAGAGCACTCCTTAGTTGGATAAAGCGTACCCAGAATACGAAATACCTATCTTTTGCTTGGGCGTTGCTAGAATATGGCTCAAAAGATTGCTATTACTGCTTATTATTATTAATGCATGTTATTATTGATTCATTTATTTACTCATTTATATTTATTATCATTTTTGTTTTTATTTTTATTTTTATTATTATCATTACTATTATTATTTTTAT
>JAARMF010000263.1:65174-77785 GCA_022844705.1 Toxascaris leonina
CCCCCCCCCCCCCCCCCCCCCGCCGCCACCCTCCCAGACCTACATTTCATCTCAAATTTAATAAACGTTTAAATAATGAAATCAAAAGTACACATCAAAAATGCGAATCGTTCCTAATACTTGAAATGGCCCAAAAATATCCGAAGAAAAAAAGAGGCATGACACTTTTAAATAGGCAAACAAACTTTAGAAACATCAAAAAGACAGCAAAAATGTGACGGATGTGGAGAAATGAGGCGACTTAAGTCAACAAAAACCGGACTTTGAGCATCGAAAAATTTCATATCCCTTTAAATCTTCAAAAAAAGAAAGCCTAAATCTACAGGAAATATGCCAATCGAAAATGCACGAAATAGGTTTATTCAATGGAAAACAAATTGTGAAATTGAGGATTTAGAAAATTTCGACATCGAAAGTCATCAGATGTCTAGCGTTGCCTCACATTGCATGCTAAATGTTCTGTACTTTTTCTTTATGCTTTGAGTAAAGTTGAGTCAAGACCGAATAATAAGGCAGTGGCAGAGTCTATAATAAGGCCGAATAAGGCTGTGTAAGAAATAATTATGTTGATAGAATCAGCCATATCCTTTCATATCCTTCTATTAAAATCTCTGTACTATACTTGCGCTTCTATTCCCTCTTCTTACCTCCCATCCCCAATCCCTCATTAACAAAGACGAGAAATCTTTTACATCAAGTCCTCCCAATTGTATTGTGCTATTGCGCATCTAATGGCACAAGATATCTGCATACTTATAAATCTTTCATTTATGAGAACTATAAGAAGGTGCAATAAATTCGAATTGATTGAACAACTTCTCTTCCGAGAAAACAAAAGCCAACAAAAAGAAAATGCAAAATTGTTGAAGCCAGTGTTGAAAATCGAACGAAAATTAGACAGCTAAGAAGAAAAGCTTAGAAAATTCAAGAAAATAGCCGCATCGAACTCAATAATTAGCCAGTGCGCTGATTGATTGCTTTTCGAAATGATGATGGCCATATCGAAAGCAACATCATCAAAAACACCGAGGGAAAAAAAGACAGCCAACAACTCATCAAAAGCACAAAGCTTGCCCGATTTTTGTGATCATTTCTTTATTCGCACTTTCTTGGATTGGAAATTGATACAGCATTATGCCGTTAGGCATACGTATACTTCATGTAGTTCAGAGCAATAATATTTGAGTGTTTTTATAAGTATTTATTGCATTCAAATAAAAATAAAATAACAACTCTTTATACATATATACTGCCTATAACAGCACCATATATGAAGCGGAATAAAATAAATTCTCGAATGAATGCACAAAGCGGCTCAAATATAGACAACGATGAAACGCAATACCATTGATAGCGAAGAAATAAAGAAACAAAAAAAATTATTGCTTCCAAAGACAAGAAAAGAACAATTATAGCCGAGAAAAAAATTCAAAATAAAAAAGAACTATGCGCTGTAAAGTTATGCATTGCATTTAGCATTTTGATTGAGCTAAGCGCATTCAACAATCTCTAGGGATTGTTGGGGCAGTGATTCTCTTCAACGGCTAAAATTATGTAAGCTAGACTAAGCCGATCGGAAATATCACTTGTCCTTTCACTTCAAGAGTGGTGGCGTGTAATTGCTTTGATAGCACGCAAAGAATTCAAAGAATTTCGTTTTTTTGCAGTCATAAAAAAAAACTCCCACTGGGCTGACCAATTTTTTTTCGGCTTTCTGCATCATGAACAATTGCTATCGTCGAAGAATAAGAACCAATGAGTGCAAAAAACCTAAGAAATTTACAATCTTTTGGAAGCACTTACATTGAAAAGAGGCGAGAATTTTATCAACATCAACAGCTTACATTGATAGTCATTTAGCAATAAGATGTAGTATGATAGTACCTGAACCCGCTTAAATAATGACCGTAAATAGCTTGTTTTTTTTGTTTTTTTTCTTTGGAACAAGAGGCTGACTTTCCTGGCTATTATTTCAATCCCATTCGACTACAGCTAAAAACATTTTCGGGAAGGGAAAAGATTGATCAATTATGAGCAAAACTTATAGGCAGGTGAAAATAAAAGAGGCTGGGCGGGGAAGAGGGGGAGGGAAGGAAGGGGGAGCAGGGGATAGATGGCTTAACAAAAGTCGTATATATTCGATCAGCTAGATACGTTGGAAACTTGAGCGGAAAAAAAAAGAAAGAAAAATCTTATGCGGATCTCTTAGAAATATTTCAGCCCAAGTTCTTTCGTTCTTCTCATCCTCCATCTATACATTCACATAAGATATCAATTGTTTATTTCACCAATAAAGAGCGGGAAAAGGAAGACAACGGCAAAATGTTTCCTTCAGAAATCATTGAAGACCTCCTATCCCCGCGCATATCATCTTCAATTTCCGGTGATGTCCATCATTTTTTTTTTGCGACAGCTGAAAAAAATTCAAAATCTCACTTCCGGAGGCCATTGAGGCGATATTTCTGATTGTGACAACGGTTGGCTAGTAAGCGCTTGCTCGACTGGCACTGCTGTCCTCGCATCTATTAAGCTGTCTGGAGGCGAGCCATCACGATTAAACAATCGCTCCAAACGTCGCTGTGCTGGTGCTCGATTTATTCCACTGCTTTGTGCGCCGCCACTTGTTTGTTCGACACTCTGAAGAATGAATGCACTTTTGAATTTCCGTTGAATATATTTTCAGTTGCAATCGTAAAAAAACAATCTTATGGGTTCATTCATAATTTCGCTTCCATTATAAAAACCATCTGAACTAAAGAATTTTCTCAATGATATGATGAATGTAATGCGCAAACGCTTACGTCATAGACATATGTGAGCACATGTTAGAGAAGCCAAGAAGCTTCAGCACATCAAAGTTTACATCAACTATGCTGGATTCAGCTGTTCGAAAGATTTTAAAGGAGGCACTGAAGATGGGCTATCAGGAGATATTGAGGACAGGGTCCCATATCTAAAATTTTGGCGAGTGCAGAAATCAAGTCTAATGTCGGACTTCATGATAGGAGGATAGGAAATCTATCATGGAGAACGAATGAATTCGCCGTAACTTCCGTCTAAAAGTTGAACTTAAAGTGAACAGCCAGTGATGTGATGAGGGTCTATTGCTGCTCATTGTTAAATATGGTCCATAAATCTTTACAACAGAAATACCTGGAGTCTGTAGAGAAAACTAAGCAAAACCCCTCAGGTCATTCCTAATCTGAGCGAGACTACTGACCCACGAGAAAGTGGATCTCAAAGTCGGAGTCGCTTTCATTAGGCAATCATATAGCTCAAGCGGTTGTACTAGAGCTCCAGTTCTGAAAGTTGTTATAAATCAATTCTTACTCGTCGTTTGTCTATTGTCCCAAAGAGAGAATCTCTGCGTTGTTCAAGAGCGCGTATTGTGCCTTTACGTAGTGTAAGTCGCCTTTCCCTTCCACCAAATGCACTGCCGCTCGTATCGATGGCGTTCTCGCTTGATAACGCAAAGAATCTTTTCTTGAAAGCAGCATCTAATGTCTCGGTACGATGTTTCATCATCGAACGACGTGATGATTCGAGATTCTGTACAACGCGTCGACGTGAAATTGGTCGCTCTTCCTGAAAATGTCATCAACCGACTAGGCCTGCACAACTATTACCGCCTATAGGAATTGTTGCCATGAGGTGAAACAGTTGCTCCCTAAGAGGAAGAGCAGTTATTTACTCATGGTCAATAATTTAAAAAAAAATAAGCCGGATCATTTAAGAAACAAATGATTTGCGTCTCTCAAGAACAATATTGATGACATAGCTTCAAAGAAATGCGTAGATCTCACTTATCCACGTTAGCTTGAGAGAACTTCACTACTCATTTGGAAGAAAAATCATACGCCTATATTAGGAAATTTTAGCTTCTTCTTATAGCTACAACTACTAGCTTGGCTGTAGTCATAATTAACTTAGCGCGTTTCAGCTAATAATTTAACGATGAAGTGGAATCTTATTACCGGTAGACTTTCATCGTCTGCTTCATCGACACCTCGTATAGCTTGTAATTCACGTGCAATCTCAACGGCATTCTGAACTACGAGTTCATCTTCGGTGAGCTTATCGAATGCTTTTCGTTGGAAAAATAGTTCCGTTGAGGCGATTATATGCTCCAATGTACCGAATCGATGCATTAACATAGCAAGAAACTTAAATATTTTACATTATCAAAAAAATGCATAGGCCAATAATAAGTGATTTTCCAATATCTAAGAGCATTTTTCTAGACGCTCATGCGAATTGTTTTCGCTTTTGAAGCGAAGAAAAAAAAACGATAAAATAACGTGTTTTTTATAAAACTGATCTTAAGCCTATGAACGCTAAACAAGTCTTCTATAGACGAAGACTAAATTTCATAGCTCAATATATATGAGCATAAAATTTGTTAAAAGAAGCATTTTTGCTTCAAGCATCATCAGCATCACAATATCCGAACTCATTCTTTGTACTCCATCATCAATAATAGATTGCTTTTTTTTGATTAAGATGGCCCAGAGCCAACGGCTGAACGTATGATGGTCAACGAAAATTATTCGAACTGGCACATTTTTCTCAGGAGTTCGACCGAGTTTAAGTCATAAGCGATACACAATTAATTATAGCAGTCGCTAGGGTCAGTGGATTTAAATGCCCATAATATCCCATGGCGTAAATAAAGAGGGCTAAGTATTAATTAAATATGACTTGAAAATATGCGACTTCTGGCAACCGGATGCTAACCTGGATAATAAGGATAGACATGAAGAAGACAAGGAAGACAAGTCCAATGGGTTCGAGTTGCAATCGAGTCATTACCCATATTTCTTCATGCGAATCACTATTACAAGGGGTTATCGTATGGTTGAATTTTGGTCCAAGTGGCCATTCGATGTGTAAGCAATCCTTTTGCATTTGCAATACCAGTACAATGATGATGAAAACAACATTGACCATAAAGAAGCCCGAGCACACCTGAAGTAAGTGACGGCAAGATAAGAAAACAAATAACCACCGACCCTCTATATACGGTTACCTGCTCAATAAAGGTACGTCTCACAGGTACCTATGGACAAATAGTTTGCTGATGCATGATTCAAGGATCACCGATCGTAAACAGTACTAAAGAAGGTCCTTAACCAAACGCTTGTAGACCAAATTCCTCTCCACAGAAATAGAACTCGGTCAGATATAAATGTTGCTTGGACAGGAGCGAGTATATTCTTGGGTACGTTCAACGACATTGACTATAAGTGCCATCAAATGCGAGAATGAATGATAAGACCTCGTTGCACGTGCTCGTGCGTATATCATTCACCATTACAGCTAAGTTTCCAACATAAGCCGTAATCGACTACCACAGTGCTGTTATCCTCATCAGTAACAGTCATAGCCGAATATGTAAGATGGAGAAAGCTTAGCGAACAAAAATGACCATCGTTTCGATAGATGCGACACTGTTTCAATCTTATTTCGCTTAACAGCATGTGATCACATCTGTCTTTTTTATGGCCGTTTAATGTTGTGCAAAAGAACGAAATTGCTTATCTCTGAAAACGTCAAATAAAACATCAGAAGCATTCGTTCGACAAATGTTCAAGCGACGCTTTCATCTGGTGAGAGAGAAGGACGCTCAGGATGTTCAATCAGGAAAGACGGGGATGCTTCAAAGTAATGCAGCGAAAGTTTCAGACCAAAGCGAAAGTTATAGTAGAATAAAGAATTCAGCGAAAATTGAACCTTATTTCTTAGTTCTGTGAGTCCAATTTGAATACGTTGCTGTTCCCTAGGATCAATAGCGATCGGAGTGAGATATTTCTCAATGACACTATTCCAAAATGTTTCCTCCTCTGGATCGAGATAATCTCGCTCGGCACGTTTGAGCAATCGCTCGTTAAGCCATGCTTCACTTGCAGCCGGTTTCCATTTGCGATTTCGCATTGCTGCTGCCGATTGATTACTCATATCGCGATTATCGTCCAATTCGGCCTGCAATATAAAACATCAGCGCCTCAGTTGCAATAAAATATCGAACCGTGCACGAGATCTTTTTTGGTTGTGACGCAATTAGATCTTTAGGTGAGAAAATTTTTGTCTCAATTTCCAGCAATAAATCTTTCAGCCGTGGGACGATTAAGCATGTGAGGATGGGGAGAAAGGGAGGGAAAGAGAAGGAGGGGAGGGACAAAAGAAAGTAGAGTAGGCTTGGTCCCATTAATTCGGCGCGAAAAAAATCTTTCAAAGGTGGCCAAATCTTCGCGATTTCCTGCCCATATCATGACGAGAAGACTTTTGCTCCTTGACGCAGCAATTCTTGCCTCGATATACTCCATTCTAATTGAAGCTTTCATTGTATTTAACTTGACCAGCGTCAAATTTGAATTGCTAAGCTTTGAATTTTGTGTCAATTCCTTTGAAAAAACAACCACCGCATGTATTCCTGTGACGACTAATTAAATTCCTAAGCTCTTCTATCCCTTCCTTTCATGAGTGTTCTCGAGCGATATCTCCCCTCAGCTGCAACCAATATGCGACATCATTTCGTTTCATTATTTTCACCCATAATATAAACAACTATACGTCTGTGCTACGAAATATGGCAATAACAGTGAATAATAATTTGATTAGCTATGCTTGTACCATAGATATAGTTTGTTGAAGCTCACGAAATAAAGATATTGATGATTTTTTGGAGGGAGGGGGGGGCATTGTAATGAGAACGGATCGAAAGAAGAAACGAAAAGAGCATTGGGATTGCCTCAAATGATATAGCAAATTGCCTATAAATCTGATTGCCAAGATGCATTTACAAGGTATCTCGAGCAACTGCGCTGAAAATATGATACCTTCAATTTTTTAGCGTTTCTTTATTCTCCTTGCAATCTATCCTACTAAGCGTGGCCACTTCAAAATCGACAGACCTAAAGCAGCCCTCTTTATAGATGTATTTCTATAGAACGAGAAAGAGATATAAAATTGTGCAATAACCTGTTCATCTTCTTCAATTTCGCCCCATTTTTCACCGCTATTGCCTGCATTCGCACTCAAAATTGATGAACGCCGTACCAGCGCTCCCGATCTTCGATCAAATTTGTCAAGCTTTCTATTGATCTCGTTTAGTTTCTCATTGAGACGCCAAATCTGTAAATTATATCACAATAAATGAGGATGCGCACAAAAATCAATGAAAATGTTGAACTGAAATGAATTCGGTATTTTTGCTATTTGGGTGACGTTTCACCGATATACTAAATTTTCAGCCCCTCATAATGTGCTACTCAAATAGCAAACAATACGCTTTCCTCTAACTGATACTCGAGTTATGAGTGAAAATATTCTCTAGAACGAAATCAATCCAACTGGCTGAAATCCATGACTTTACAGGAGGCTACTGAGAGCTGATTATGAGAAGGTTGAAAGTATATATATATATATATATATATATATATATATATGTAAGCAGATAAGAGAATCTTTGAGGTGAACTTTCCATAACGGAACAAAGATTGATTGCTGTTGAAACATCTACGCTTGACAACATTCAGCTCAATTGGCTGCAATTATTTCAAATACTTGCTAAGGAGCGCAAAAATACCTCAATTCTAAGCGTACAATGTATTTTTGTTTAAATATTTCCAAAAATGTTTCTTCTCATTTCCTTTTTTCACCTTTCTCCTTTAGTAAAAACTTTTCATACAAGTAAAACACTCACATTTCAGCTTAATTTCTAATGTCAAAAGAATCCATGTTACAAAAGAACGAAAGCGGTATAACTGATCCTTCGAATATGATTCTTCCACTATTTTCTCACAAACACAGTAAAAGTTCAAACTATTTTATAGCAAACACGGCAGCACTATTCCGCTCCACTGTTCATATAAATCACACCCTATAATTGTTGTTGAAGACGCCTATGCGTTGAGTAAGCTCGAATTGCCATAATGACGCATGAGTTTTCTCTGCTTCTCTGTAACCCGTTTGCCATTTTGTTCAGTTATGAGTGACCTTCGGAAGAGAGGGTAGCTTTGCGGTTCTGGTTTCTTACTGTAGGGGGTGGCGGTCGTCAATTATTCGTGGGGTGCAAACGTGGTGGGTGTTGCCTAAAAGTTTGGAGAAGGGTATGGCAATGGTCGTCGATTCTTCGTCGGTATTGCGGCCAACAAAGGGTGTGTGAACAATTACTTCCCGACTCTCATGTCACAAATCGCATGGAATGATCGGTGGTAACGTAATTGAGAAGAACTTAAATCATTCACCTGTGGGGAAGATTCCATCGTATCCGGTTTCAAACAGCACAATATACGACAAGCACTTCCGCATCCCACTGATAATTCTCCGTCCACCTATAACTACTCATATAAAATTAACGCTCCATTAGCGATAATTATTGACTGACCAACACAAAAAAAGCAACAACAGTTGCAAGGATTTAGATGACTATTTAAAATTTCAACGAGATTTGAATAAAATTTATTTAAATTTATCTAAATCTAAACGCTCAGTTTATGTAATGTATGTAAAACAACGATGTGCGCCATATCTGGGAACAATTTACAATCGAATTTACTTTTTATACGTAAGCAGCTGAAACATGAAAAAGTAAAATCAAAGTGGAAACTGCTTAGAAGGCGGAAAACATCGGAAATTTGAGAGTGCAAATCCTCAATTGCCATAAAATAACGCAAAATTCTCTCATAAATCCATCACAATCGGTGATAGAGCAGCAATATAGGCGTATCCTCAAGGCGTAACAAATTTTGCAATTATTTAGATCTGTTTTTGATTTTCGAATACAAGAACCAAACGAGTGAAAATATCGATGTAAGCGTCAACGTGTTTTTCATAGATCTCTTGCCGTCGATTGCACATAATCTAAAATATGCAGGAAGCGCAAACAATTCAAAACATTACCTCATTTCCGACATCACTTTCGATTAAATCAAGACGTGTTGCACCGTTGCATTTCACTCCTTTCACCTTTTCTGAAATCATGTGAAGTAGATGCCATTAAGCATCTCACTAGTCCACCGCACAGCCATATACTTTAGCATAACAAACGACTGTAATCGAAGATTTGAAGATGTTGCGCCTATTTGGACGGGCAAAGTACTTTGCCTTGCCTTCCAGAATTCGAGTCCAATTCCATTGCAACTCCCCTAATTGTTTATCATCGAAGTGTAGAGAATAAACGTAGACAGATCGACTCATAATCAACTTTTCGCATCAGTATGCAAACTCATCAACACTAAGAACGAAGCTCAACGGTACAGTCGCAGGATTCATGAAAGAAACATACCTTTCGGCTCCTCTCTTGTACCCCATGAAACGGTGTTCAAATTGCACAGACTATATATCGGTAACAACATATACATGCATGGAATTGCGAGGAAATACAACAATCCTGGTATAATACATGTGAATTCGAGTGGATGAAGTACTGCGGCCGTGAAGAAACTAAAATATGACCGAAGTATGCATGTTGATTTTGTTGAAAGATATAACGAATGTAGCTATTTTTGAGGTGAAAATAAATCACATTAAAGGGCAGGAAAGAATTTTTTGAGGAAATTGGATCAGAATGGCATTCTAATCGAGACTCAAGAAGCGTTGTGCATTTTGTCCATTTCATTAATCACTTTCACAAATTACCGAAAAGAAACGAGTATTCTGGATGATGTCTTCATCCACTTAATGACCCGAACCACTCCTAGGAATCTCATCTAAAAAAGCTACTACTTTAGGTGCCTTTTGTAAATTATTTAGCCCTCGCAAGTAACTTTAAAAGTGACCAAAAAGCTAGCTTAGCTTCTTATCTTCAGCTTCATCGCTTGCATGAGTTAAAACTCTCGGAGAGATAAGCTGACGGAAGAAAATACACATAGAGCCGACGTCATACGCCTACACACAGATACAACAAACCAGCAGAAAATATACGATTCTCCTGGAGACGTTAAATGCCCATTAACCTTTTCAAATTAAGTGAACAACATCTAGCTGGATGCATAGGGTCATCCTATGATGCAGATTGTGCGCACTGAATTTCGTAACTTTGGCTTCAAAGGTCAGTGAAGTAAATCTGTCGTAACATAAAGATATCTACGCGCGGACATACAAGACGCCTAGTGGTGCACTTTGCAGATACATATTTGACAAGAACAGGAAGAGTCTTTCATCGATGTGTATAGGACATGTATAGTGTAATAATAGTTTGAAGCTCCACTAATTTCCTTTCCCTTCTTCCTCATAAACCCGACAACTACTTGCGATTTTTCTTATTTCGAATGATTCGGACTCCGAGACCTTTGCAATTCGGATCCCTGGAAATGCTGCCGTGACAACTGTCGCAACTTCAGCGTCAGCCTTTTTCATGGTATTAACTGCGAAGATAGTTGGAGAGCAAAGATGTTGGTGAATGAAGAAGCATCGCAAGCGACCCTTCACACTAGTGCAGAGAAAAACGAATAGCCGATAAAGTAAACGCTGCTTTGGCAAAGTTTTGTGGGTTATATAAAAGCAATGATATTCAAACATTTTTAAATAATTAAAAATTTGAAACCTTGCGATAACGGCGAATAGAAACATCGAATGTGGTGAAAGAATACCGTCCTTTTGAATTTGCAATGAAGTCCCAACAATAACCGCCGTCATTAACATCGCAAATAATGCGCCAATGATTTGGGCGACTAGTAACTGCAATTTTTAATCAAATATTGCTTCTAATGGAGTGTGGCTCAAAGATTTATGAGTCGATTAAGTCGGTTGGCTCGATAAGGTGATTATGTTACTGGCGATAACCATTTCTCCGTATTCCCTCTCCATCCCTCTCTTCCTCACTGCAAGAAATATACCATCCAAACTGAGACCAAAATTGGAGAAAAAACGTGCCACGAAGGCTGGCATGTTTCGCCATCACACTATTTAAACGGACAGGCTATACGAATACCAAAAACCAGACAGAAACACAGAGGTTGGCGATGCACTTTCATAGGATAAAGACTGCCTTGGGTGAATTCTACGCTCAAGAGTTTGCTTTTTGTTCCACCAATCACTGCGCAGCTGCGTGGGAAACTCCGTGTCAGAAATTTCTGAATAGCTGCCCTAAATATATGTCACACGTAATAGGGGTGATTAATTGAAATAAAATAAGGTTTGGGAGTCATATAATCACCACAGAATCAAAGCTGATCAATTTCGTTTCCTTAGTCGGTGAGTCGAAACTATCGGACGGAAGCACAAACAACAACGCAAATATAAATGCCTGAATGTGCAAAGACATGCGAAATGATGATGCATTTTTGGTGGAGGAATGCTTTAAATAGTGTCTTGATTGTTTAAGGACTATTATTTTGAAGACATTTTGAAATCTCGATAATTGAAGCAATATCATCGAAAATTAGCTTATATTTGCATCCAACTCAAAGGCGGAGATCGGTATGAGACGAGCCGCTGCGCGATAGACACATTTGTAATTGCATTGATCAGAACCACCATTTTCATAAATTGCCACCAAATTATAGACATATAAAACAAAGCAATCCTATTCCAACTGATCCAACAACTCGTACACTTCCTTCGGAAATGGATCGCTCATCTACGATCACTGCGAAACCAAAAGCGAGTCCGTATCTAATGAGTGTAAGGTTTTTTCCGCCTTAAAAAGCCTCAGTTCCCTTCGGAGTTAGTAAGTAAGTGTGAATTATGCTTGTAGTCCACCATCCAACGATCTCCTTTAAACCCCTCAGAACAGAACTGGAGTTTCTCGAAGTGAAATCAGAGGAAATAATCTCCCCCACAAACAAGCAAATAAATAAGCAAAGATATGTTGTCGTTCTCACATACTCCTTCAGGGGAAACCTTCAAGAAGCATAATGATGCACGAGGCACGCAAGTAATTACTCCTGCACGCCTTCTAAAAGCTTTTCGAAATTATCCCGATAGTATTGCATGGATTTCTTCATCAGAGGATATAATATTTCTTGTCCACAAGCTTTCTAAGTTCTTTCTCTCTGTTCGTCCCGTTCACCTTCCTTAGGTAAAACGACAATTTTCGAATACCTGGAATGATTTAGTAGCTGTATGACCTATAAGTAAAGAAATACGATATTTACCCATACTTCATTCGTCCATATACGCATTTCTCCTACCCAGATATACATATACCTTAATGAATGCTGATGTAATTCAAAGATGATGTGCATGCGCAAATATGAACAAACCTGTCTTTCGGGTTTACCGATAAGGCACATAATGCAGAAGAATGCGACCGGAAGTGTAACAACGATAAGCGCAAAAATCGTATCAATATTGAACGATATAGAAATTGCACCAACAATCATCAAGAAGATAGTTCCAGGACCAAGAATGGAAGACACTAGCATAACACATTGGTAGATAATGTACCTGCGCCAATAAAATTGATTACTCCACTTTCATAGCAGTTCGCATCGTTTGTGCTACCATGTTTGAAAAGAACGATGAGATTTCAATGGGTATTATCATCTCCTTCTTTGAGTTTGAATTGAGGGGTCGAGAGGTTGATTAGGCAGGCGATTCTGACCAGATGCGTGGCTTCGAACACGAGCTTTTTTTGCGGGGGGGGGGGGGGGGGGGGGGGGGGGGGG
>JAARMF010000264.1:0-38385 GCA_022844705.1 Toxascaris leonina
TTTTGCAGTCTTCGGGTTACTCTCGCTGGTTGCCTTTCGTTTGTGGCTTCTGAGAAACCTCCTAAGGAACAGTGCTTCTTCGCCTAGTGCTGTATTTCGTTGGATGTTCCTGATGTCCCTCAAAGCACTGCAACGATGTCTTTCTGTGCTAATGCGACAGGTGATGAGAGGGACGGTGTGAGATTCGTAATTTGTTCAATCAGTCATCGATTCATTAATAAACAAGCGTTCGGGCGCACTCTGCATTTCCATTGTTGAAATATCAGGTGCGATTTGCCTGTATAACACTGAACACAACATAGAGTACAGTTTTGATCTGCAATGTCAACTCTCGCCTTTCAAAGCAATTCTTTTGGAGTAAACTACTCTGACAAAAGCAAATTCATGAACTGCTTCCTGAACGTCAGCGAATGATGAACAAACAGTTTCAAAAAATCAACTGTCATCCAAACTTATCTCGAAATGCGCTGATCGGTTTGCACAGGTGGTGTTGTTTATGAAAATGTGTTTGTGGTAGCTGTGTTCGTTAAGTAATCAAACGCAATACTCGCCGAGTCATTGTTCAGTAACAAACTCGGTCATGGCTTTTTTATATTTTTCCGTAAAGTCGATTACTACTTCAGCAATAGGAAAAAAGAATACAGTAAGAGAAGGAAAAGAACTGAGAAGAGGGAGCCTACAACTACGATATAATTTTAATTATGAGGGCTTCCGGATGAAGAACAGAAGAGGGCAGTTAAACAGTCATGGCAATCTTGCACTGCGAGAGTTGGATTTCAATAAATATTATGAACAAATGAAAAAGAATATGCCGTAATGGCAGCGGGAAGTAGTCTGTCCCACAGCAATCTTGTTTTGCAATCTTACCCCTTGCGGTATTGCAGCATTATTGGAAAACATGAAGCTGGCCCTCCCATTAGTACGGTAGGCCTGTTTCGGATAAGGTCAGTGTTCTTTTCCGGGTCTCTTTCTTCCACCAGAGGATCGTAAATGTGCTGCTGGTCGAAGCCGTCGACAATAGTTGTGTACTTCGACCAAGAGGAGAGAAACTCTCCTTGTTTCTTCTGGTGAATATCGGAGTAAGCTAACGACCATTATTTCTGACAGCTGGCAAGTTGAAGGTGACCAAGAGATTATTTGGTAATTTAATAGTTTGTTGTGAGTCTGCACTTGTTTAAAGGCTGAAAGGCAGCACTTTCTGCAGCTCTTGAAACTTCCTTCCCTTCCCATAATCAATGGGTATCGGTGTGCAATTTGTGCTTCTCCGTGGTTAAATCGGATACGTTAACGATCAAAAACCAACGACTGTTTCGAAGAGCACAATTTTAAGAGATATACGGGAGACTCCTTGATGAATCGATGAGTGGCACGTGGAGTCATTCACGTATGAAGCGTCAGGAGAGAATTATTATTACATTACAGAATTTCCTTTGTTTCTCCATAATCCATGAACATTTGAAAGAATGGTGCGTATTTGCTTCCTGGAAGCTCTTGATCTCCTTCAGAATAGGGGATGTTTCTACAGGAACCGCATATCCCCGTTCGCTCGCTAAAGCCAGTGGTGATAACCTCTGTGGAATTCCCTTGAATAGCCAGTTGAAGTGTTTGTGCCATCAAGACATCGTGCTTGTGACATTCACATGACATAGTGTAAATTTCTGAGGCCGCTAGCCGTGTTGGCTCCATCCACTTGCTCACTCTTCCCTTCCACTTTCTTCGGCCTTATTCTGCGGTCATTTTCTGAGTGTCGAGGGCTCTGCTTTGAGGAGCATTCCCTCCCGAATTACACAGCCCTTCTTATGCAGCAAAATTGCTTGCTTGCTTAAGAACCGTTTCCATCGAGTGCCTGGCTTGCCCGGGTTGCTGCTGTTTCCGTCTTGTCAGATGGCTCTAGTCAAGCTGTTGTAAGTTGATTGCCTGTGCTGGGTCCAGAACATGTGTGGCAGTCACCTCCTGGAATTTTTTGAAGTGCAGCATGGCCTCGCCTCATATCACCGTTCCATGGGAATCACCGCGAGGCATTCAATGCTGTCTGCCTCTTCATTGGTTCATCCGGATAAGTCTGTGAGGGAGTGGATAATTGCCTAAAGTCGAGAAATTCGGACTGCCATACTGTATGTTCATTACCCGAGGGCTTTTGATGTTGTCTATCAAAGGGAACTCTTTGTCTTTATCGAAATGGATAGATTATTTCGTTCAGAATCACCCATGCAAAAGAAAGAAAAGGGTGTGCTTTTTGTGCAACTGTTAAATTGTCTGTATTAACGGATTGTTATATAAATCTTCAACGTTTCTGGATAAACGGTTTTTTGAGAGAGCACTGAATTTTCTGCAGATAAATTGTTCAGCTTCATTAAAACGTGTGGCACAGCTTCATTAGAATTGCCATTTGCAATATACTGAAGTGGGACCATCTTTGTATATTGGATAAGACCGAACAGCCGCGATTGCTTCGAAGACGGCAATGTTCATCAACAAGCCGCAAATGCTCACATGTGGACATGGCGGCAATGTCAGGTGTCAGTGGCAATTTCTACCTTCTCGAGAATTCTTTCACTGAAACAAAAGTTCGATGTGCAGAATGGGCTTCGCATCTAGAAATATATTTTGTAGGAGATTGCTTTAAGAGGCATACCTTCACGTGGAGGCATCATGCATTCGAACAATTTGGGAGCCTTCAAAATTGTTTAAATGCATTCACTGCCCTTTGAAATATACCATGTAGACGGTTATATACCCCCAACAGAGTGAAAATAGGAATGAATGCGTACTGTCGTATGCGAAACTGTTACCCCTTTGAGCGCACCTTCCAGCAAATCAGTGGCTGACGCAGCCGAAGAGGTTTGTGGTGCGTGCTGGAAGCTTCCGACAGCGTTAACACAAGAGGAACATTCTGCCTATGAGGTCGGAACTGTCCAACAGAAGTTACGAAAATTAATGAATGTAACAAAGCCTGTAGTAAGAATGCTTTTGAACGACATCGGCAATATCCACTGAAACAGTGCGTACTACTGACCAGCATGATGATATATCTTCAGGTTTGGCGAATGCAAGGCAGGCTTCAATGAACCTGTGATTCAGGCAAAAAGATGCTTGATCATTTAGCGAATTGTCGAGTTTTTAAGACATTCGCCGACATTTTTTTGGAAGATGTGTCCCTTTCTACTCTTCTCCCTCTTCTTGAGCTCGTTCTCATTGCTGTCATCAACGGAGTCAACATGTCATAAATACAATCACATATCATGTAATATCGTTTATTCGCTTTCAAATAAACACTTACAGATGTGTGATGCAAATGGGTTGATTTCACTTGAAGTGAATTCATCGTATTCATATCTATTCGGTGTAGTCACAGAGGAGGCAAGTTCTTTGGCAGTACTTCTTTGCCAGATGGGGTTTCCTCATGCAGTCGCCGCCGTATTTTACTGCCGAACAATCCCGCCATTTGTCTCTACATGCTGCAAATTAAGTGTTGCATCTCATTGCGGACAGAATCAAATAAAATTGAGCTTAAATATTTGACATCAGGCAGCGTTCCAGCTGCATTATATCTTTGTACAGCAGAGTGCTTAATGCTGTATTACGCAAAGATGAGCGGGAAATGTATTGTGCTGCAATTGCAGAATAACAACTCAACATGGAACAACATTGTATAATTCTATTATGTTTGTAGTGCTTTTATGAATAAACTCCTTGAAGAGAAGCCCCGAATTCGTGCGTTAAATGGAAAATAGAACATTTAATTCCCACTCTGTAGCTGCCGGTTTCTGTGATAGTGGTTTCAGATCTGGAATTTTGTGAGCACGGAGTTTTATGCGCTTTCCATTTACTTTTTAGGTCATTTTTGCTGGCTCTAGTTTGCAAGCAGATAACGACCAAATGTCGAATGAGTAGAATATGCACCTACAAGGATATTGCTCTTACACCGAACGACCAGGTAACTGAAGTTTTCAGAAGTCAATATTCAGTTGAATGACATTTTATACTCAATATATCAGAAGAAATGATTAGCTTACTTGTTGGCGGGCAAAAGCCACACGACTTTGTACAATGGAATCTGTTTTCTCCTTTCCAGCATTGACCATTTAGTTTCACGTAAGCACAAAGCTCTGGTCCATAGCTATCCCTACAGTCTGAAATTAGAAATAATGTTCAACTTGCCAGCATTTTAAGCCAACGAACGCTTACACCTAACTGCAACATATTTAAACGCCACACACGCTGAAATATGTGGCGTCACAACACACGGAAGTTCGCATTTCGTTTTTGTCGTGGAAAACCTTTTCTATGAGGATTTTGAAAAGGTTGAACGTGCGAAACTTTGATTTTACTGAAATTCGACATGCACATATTCGGATTGAACTGTTAGTTATTGGGCCGGGATAATAGCTACTCAAGCTAGCACTTCATACAAAAAAACACAGAGAAGCATACACCACGAGACGAACAGATATGAAGCCTGCGGCGTCATATATCAGCTTGCAAACTTTAGAACTTCTCCCTGTGGTCGGAAAGTTTAGCTCACATATGGCACCCATTAAAACCCAAACAAGACCTGAAGAAATGCTAAATGCACTGTGATCAGATTGCACTTCCATAGCATCTACCACCCCTCCCCCCCCTTCTCCACCTAGTTTTGACTCTGTTAGCATATTCGTGGGAGTACGTCCCCTATTTCCTTCAAACTTTAATCTATATATGGTTTAACAGCCGTTTTTAAAGTAATGTCTGCATAGCTATTGCTACTCTGCGTTCCTTCAGCTCAACTGAGGCACCAAAACGACCATTTTGGACGCGCAGATGAACCTATAGAGCAGTCCTGAACACATAGGTTGACTTCGATTGTTTTTGGTGCAATTTTAGCAAAACGTTTGCCGAAGAAACTTTAGTGATCCTCTGTGTATGCTTGATATGGTGCCATTCACGTCCGTACGTTCGGAGTTGCGAGCTATCACTCATCACAGCTAAGACTACGAACTTGCTGCTGGATATGGTACCAGTGCCACATCAAACACTATCAACACCAACGCAACAATTAAAGTTTGCTTTGGAAATTGACGCCGTTTGTTCGTTTCGGTTTATTGTCGAGGTTTGCGCGGACTGACTGCCGCACGGCTAAACAATGGAAAACCTGGATGAGATCTTCCCACAGAAATGAACTGGTAAAAGTTTGCTCACCATCAAGCAGCGGACATGTGCCACAAAGATTCCTGCAGTATTGCTCCCCATTCGCTGCAAATCACTCACTGATAATCACTGCAGTATTGCAGGATTCAGCTAAATAATGCTATTCAAATTCTCTTTGTCACAATGAGTTTGGTGTCTTTACACAAAAAAACTGATGAGTTGCTTAGTGTAAAGCAGTTCTGCATGTTGGTTCCCAGCAAACCTCAGAATTGAGCCGTCCCAAACTTCTCCAAGCTACTACCCCGCCGGCATCTGTTCGCAAAAAACGGGTGGCATTGCCTTCTTGCAGAAATACTCATTAATCGTATTCAGAAAACTATATTGCCAGCTGCCTCTGGATGAAATCTATGTGGTATTTGCGGTCTGTTCCATTTCTTTTCAGGATTCCAGCTAGAAATTACCGCGGAATTTTAAAAACATCTTTGTAGGTTTTTGAGCGCTGTTTCATAGGTTTCTTAGAGGTTCTTCAAAGGTCGTCGAGTTTCTGGTCATTTTTCGTTACTTCTCTAAGAATTCTTTTCTCTTCTACTTTGGGCTATGTACCAGCTACATATTTATTCAAAACGCTGATCCTAAGATGCTGATTCTACAACAAACTTTTTCCGCATACTAGTACTAAAACGAAAGAGTTTCTAACAGATGCATTGCTGCTTAAGACTGGCTAACCTGAATTATCCGTGGTATTGAATGGAAGCGTCACGTTCTCTGAAAATCATGAAAAAAGCAATCTTTACTGCAGTTATATTTCAGCGGTCACCAAAATTGCTATTATGCCACCAAGTTACAATTTCAAAACGAAAGATTTACAGTACGGAAAAAGTGTTCCAAACAAAAATGCTTTCCTCAGTGTTAAAAGTAACATGACCGTGCCGAGTGCAAAAATAAAATAATAGAATTATAAGGAACATTAAAATAATATTTCACTAAGAAGTGGATAAGAAGTGAGGCATACCTTGTGCTAAAGCAACTGCAAAGATCGTTGCGAAAAAGTACATAGAAGCCATCATTATTCGAAAACTGCAAACAATTCATATTGATGATGTCTCAAAATTCACACATGAATTTATGGCATGCATTGAGCCCTCGACCATTTTATTATGAGCCTTGGAAAGAGCGCGCACTAATAACTTAATGCAGTGCAAAGCGCTGTCGATCAAAGAAGCATCAACACTGCATCGGTGAGTCTATCAGCTTCGGTGAAACAGCAAGCAGTTATCACCTCAACTATTGGCACTACACACACCAGGTTCAAGGAGAATCGCGTACCTCAGAAACTGTTCAGAGGCTGGGAGACAACCCGTATCAGGGATTTTCGCTGTATCAGAAGTCGTGCTCTTTCGGAGACCAACCACTTCCACGACTTCCCTTTAAAGAAGAAAATAGGCGCAAATAGGCGTTTCTACACTATACACCCATTCACTTACTCCCACCGATTGCTAGAAGTATTGTTCCAGTTTACAAGTGCGGAGCGATGTTGACGTGGGTGAAGCTTAGTTCAAGCTTTAGAGCTCAGTCGTCATCAAAACGGCTGAGAATTCCAAAATAATTCAATCATCTCTGGTCGAGAAATGAGTGCGCAACTGCATAACATTTTGCAGACTTAAAAATACTGCAGCTTACCGCAAGTACAGAAAGCCACGGGAAGCTCTCGATGACTGATCTAACTATGTGAGTGCCGCCTTTTATAGGCGGCTTTGAAGGCCGAAATCAGCGCTCAAATAAACATTTCAAAATCAGCGATCGCCAATTTCCATGAACTAAAGGCTGCACTTCTTGTTGATTCATAGAGGCGGAAAATAATTCACCCTTCGCTACAAACATACCGACATCGCTTTCGTATGCGCACTCCAACACCTGTCAACCAGTTCTGTCGGCTCAAACCGTAATCCGATAAATCCAAATGATTTTAATCGGCTAAATCTGAGTGATATTTGACAAAATTTTGCAGAAACAAGCAAACAGCGCAGTCTATTCTTTTCGTCTTCTCAGAAGTTTGAAAAATTTATGGATTTTTGCAGAGAATTTCGAAAACATGAAAAATATGGAGATTATTTTTAAAATTCACAAATTGTTTGATTGATGTGATGCGTCGATTTCATCATTCCTGAGCGACAAAGATGTTATCCTAATTTCCTGCCACGATATTTGAAGGTTTAAGTGATATTGCAAAGTTTTCGCAGTGTTAAAGGTTATTAGTTTAAATACTGCACTACTGCAACAAGTTTAAAGTGTGTTGAATGGCCCAATTTCTTAAGACAATTAAACGATGCGATGAATTTGATAAATGCGAGCGTAACATTGCTGCGAAAGAGTTCGTGGTCTGTGCCGAGAAGGATAAACGGGCCCATTATGTGCGCTTAGGCAAATTTTGGTAATTCGTAATCAGCCGTCCTAGACGATACACACAAAGCAGCGAGAAGCATTTACCATCTATCCATTCATTCCTTCACATGATATCCTATTTTTGACACTGTCCAACAATGGGTCTTCACTGATGATTGCGCTGATCACTTCTGCACAACCATCGAAACAGCTCCATCGAATCAGGTCCTAAAATCACTCACGAGTGCCACCTGTATTCCAATTGTCTATGTGGCCACGAAGCATCATTCATGCAACTGTAGTCGTGATATTTCCTGTTGCATTGCCCAGAAATGAAACAGCAAGCTGAGGGTAGACTTGGAGATGACGACTATTGAAACTTCTACGGTGAAGGCCCTTGTCTGAAAATGTGGTGTAAATGTATCAACCTTTCCTATTGCATTGCCCAACCATTGCTGTCAACGGTCACGACATCTTCATATAGGTATATCTTATGCGAATAAATCATTTTCTTCATCAGTCACAATATAAGCATGAACTAATATAAGTAAAAGCCAAGAGAGGCAATGAAGACAAGGAAAGCGATACTGAAAGTCGTGGGAAGTGTGGAATAAGTGGAACAAGAACGATGAATGAAAGAACATCGAATCATAACAATAAACGAATGGCACAGAGAAGTTCTTCAAGCGTTATGGCACTGATATTTCGACCGCAATTCACAGCAAATACGAATACTTCTAGCACATCCTGCTGGTGCGTTAGTGCTCCAGAATTTATGAAAACTAAAAAGCGCACCCAACATTCACAACCCAAATAAGCAGAAAGCAGTTCAATTTTTCATGAACTGCTTGATGGTATTCGCAATCACTTGAAGCGAGATTACGAATTTTGGTGACATTTTTGCGATATCTGAAAATCGCAATGTATATTCGCAAAATTCATTCTACCTCAGTGGTGGAGCACTCGCTAGGTAATCGAGTCGCGTTGGCGCAACTGGACTAAAGGTAGTTGGCGGCAACATACATTGTTAACGATGGATTTATAAAAGCATTCTGTCCGATTAATTTCAACCCAACTGCTATTAGTGGTGTTATGAATTTACTGGAAATGACTGGACCCATGGAAAAAATAATGGATGCCGGAAAGCACGCGGTTGCTCAATGTTACAATACTCGCACAGTTCATCATGGGCTCACTCCTCTTTTAAAGGAGTGAGACCTGTCTTAGCTGCGTTATCAGTTGTCTTATATGTTTATCAATTTAAAGTACCCCATCGTTCGTTTATGTGATCAGAATTGCCCCAGTTGATGTGTTATATCCTGCCGTTTTCACCTGCTTTCAACCAAAAGCATGCTTCAAGCAACAAATGAGCGAAATTTGCACACCGTTCATCATATTCCCAATAAGTGGCATCATGTCATAAATTTGTCAACAACGCGGAAGATTTCCTTATTCACCGGCAAAAAAGTTACTGCAAATTTGAAAATTAAAGAGGTAAATAATATATGAATGCAAACACAATCCAAAAAAGAGTGGAGTATATTTTGAAAGCACATTCCTATTCATTCATTCATTTATTTTTTTGTTGCGTCTGCAATTCAATCCTAGTTACAACCTTAAAAACGATCGACAGAAAACGATTAAAAACCGATCGGAAAGCCGACTGAACCTTGCTTTCCAATCGAAATTCTGTAGGGAGGCAAAGACGACCAATGAGTCTCCAACAAAAAATAAATCTTAAGTGTCTAGTGCTTTCGCATGTTGTCGTACACAGAGACTCGATGAACCATGTGTCGCTACAACAATAACTTAAAATAAACGGCGCAGCCCGCATATCTTCACCACCGATTCTGCAAACTGCCATAGAACAGGTCAAAGTGACGTCATTGCTCCTAGTTTGACCTTCTGTTAATCGTATCTGGCATCCATTATGTGCGTTATTCGGCAATAATCTTGCTTCATTTTAAGCAAATATCGCGACGATCTGTATCTAGTTTTTGCACAGCTTTCAGTATAAGCGAGTTTAGCAATGTTGACGCAAAGTTCGTACATAACAGAATGCTAATTGTAATTACTGAAGAAATGTTTATAGCTTCCTTTTTTAAATTCTTTCGTTCGCATTATTATTTATTTGCTCTTAGTTGAACAGCTTTGGATGCTGAGATTCGTCTCTCCTTATCACTTGTTACTATAATGCTTCTATCAATGATCTCTCTCAATTCGCTGCAAAATCAACCGGTTCATCGCTTCTGCAGTATATTGCAAAAAAGTGCATCACCAATAATTGATCATTCAGCATTAATATCTCTTCGGAGCGGCGACCGTAACATTGCCACTACATAAAAGTAGAAAATAATGCATTTTATATATTTTGCTGAGTTCGTCATATTTTCGAAGGTTTCTTCATCTACGTTGTGTTAGACACTGAGCACTTAAAAAACTGACATCTTAACTCTACCAACCAACAGCTTGTATCAAAAGCAACGAAGGTTTGGGATCTTCCAACTTATAGTCAGGAATCAAGATGCGCTGTGATCATTCAACCTCATATGTGCGTCTAAGCCTGGTCCTTCCATCAGAAGAGATATTCCATTCATATAGCAATATCCTTTTTTGCGGTATGCAATTTACATGGGCCCAAATATACTTCTCGAAATGTTCACATCGATACATATGAAAATAGTTGAGTGCTTTATATATGATTTCATTGCATAATTATGCCTCAAGAACAGAATGTTGAAGCACAGGGAAAGGGGAAGTCGATCGAAATCAAGAATCTGCCAAGTCTTAATTCTTGTGCCAAAATGAATCATTCTTGTTTGGCACTGGAATATATGACCTTCCATATAAGCATTTTGGAATATACTGTTTGCACTGCATCAATCATCCTCGAGGTGCAGAAGAACAGTCGGAATTAAGGGTTATTATCACGTTCTCGGATTCCATATAACGTGACGGATTTCAGCAAATGTGTTCGTCAAATTACTTCAATTGAAATAAATATATTCACAATTTTCACAACATCATCAGAAGCATTCAGAATTAAATCAATTCTAATTTTGATGGAATTGCGTATTTTCGGAATCTCATTCATAAAACAGTTGACGAGTCTCGCATGTACCACCCGCTCGAAAGCTATAGGTGTGTTTTTTTCTTCCTGGGAATGCTATATGTTTTATTCTTCTTATTCACTAACTATGACTGACCAAACGAATGGTCGAACGTATCGAGTATCACTGTAAAATGAATGAATAAAAATGCTAGAGGAGTAGAAAGCTTTGGGACCACTTTTCAGTTGTTCGACCGGTTTTATCAGTCGCTCACAAACAATAAAACATGTATCGAATTGATTTATGCTCTGAATTAAAACTTTATTTAAATTTGCATTTTTACACCGAACAGCCATCATTTGCACTTTCATTGATCGACATGGAAGCACATGAATTTGTGTGATAAAGCAAATAAGCAGCGAATGATTGTCAATGACACGAGCTGCGAAACGAAGCTTTTGGCAAATGGAATTGGCTTTCCACCGTTTCACTGTCTATTTTTGGATGGTCTCCTATTTGGAAATGTTCGATGAGCGATACTTCTCAAAACAAAATTATTATTACTTCGGTTTCGATCTCGCAGTTTCGTGACATATTTCTTCAATAACTATATGCATTTCTTTTGCAGAATGAACTAGAGCGACATTCATCTCATTTCATTGGATCTATCGTCCCTTTCTTTAATTTATATTCCCATTAGAAATTCTGTGAAAACAAGATCTTCTCTGAAATAAATTATGAACCATCATTACCTGTTATGAGGCAGTAAAAATGGTTGTGTCACAATAGTTATATTGACGCATTATAGTATTTCACAGCGGACACAACAACTACCATGATTTATCAAAAAATTAATAATAATAATAATAATAATAATAATAATAAAGCGTTTAAAGAGGTGCTTCGACGTTTTTAAATCAATCCGACAAATAATCCATAAAAAATCAAATCCGACACCACAATACTCATTTTGAAATTTGTTTGCCATTGGCGTTGGTTATCGCAACATTTTTCGAATGATTCAAATAAATGATATTCGTTTGCACTTTATTATTTGCATTACGTTTGCCGATATCCGAGAAAGGATGGGATTGGTTACTGTAGAATGGTGGAACTGAAGATAGCAGCACAATTTCATGTGAAAAACGTTTTGTAGCACAATGCATCATAAAAACATCGAACCGATAGTGAGCATTGCCGTCGTTCACAATGAAACCTTTGAGCAGATATCATGATACTGAGGATACACGTCTTGAAGTGGAATTGTGCTTGCTTGAGGAACTTTGATCGAATTCTCGATTCGGATGTCGATTTTTTGACTGCCTGTCGAACTCGAGATCTTTGATAACTTACTGAGCAGTGTTGTAGGTGAGGGTCTCCACGGCTTCCGCGAAGACTTGAGCTCAGAGTTTTAGGCAAAATATTCAGTCCTGATTGTGCAGGAGTGGCAAGACATAGTTTGTCTATCTGTGCGATAACCTTTGGTTTGTCAACGGAAAAGCCGACAAGCAATGTCTCTAGTGATTTGTCATGCGAATGAGAATTGTCAGAGCTCTCGTGGTAGACAACTAATTCGTGATCTTGCTGTAATTTCGTCTCTCCTTAGGCTGCTGCCTTCAAGACAACAATGCCCAGCTTTTGCACGGTTTTCACTTGCAGTGGCCTCAGTTTAGCATGTGGGCACAAGATACATCCATAAGCGAACACAAAACAGATGGGAAGAGATTTCGTGCCTAGTCACACCCGTCACCGCTGGTTTTTTCTGTTTAAATGCGCTCGATGTTTCTGTCGACTTGTTCCATACTCGTCTTATTTTCCATTTTGAAAAGTCCTTTATCGAGGATTTTATTTCCAGTGCCCTAACAGTATCAGTTGGCTCATCGTTCCATACACATAACAAATCTTATTGATCCCTTTTTTGCCCACTCGATCGACATCCACTCGATCCAAGAGCCTATATCGTCGCACTAGCTGTTTTCACATACGTCTTCTCAGTGCTTACAACAATAGAAGAGGCACCTCGCCATGAAATTTTTAGGTCCCTCTGCCGACGAATTTTATGAATGAAAATCGTTAAATACATGTCCACTTGAATATTCATATTCGAAGCCACCACATATGGGCACCATCTGGATTGTTTGACTCATATTGCAAAGGATGAAAGAATAGAATAAACGATAAAGGAGGTTGTATCTATGGCAAATAACGGCTGAAAGATTGCTCAACGCATCGATGAAGTCATAGTGAGTGCATGGACATAATCGTGCGGATTGCAGAAGTGGACAAATGAGATTAATGAGATGCTCATATACCTACATTTTGCCAGAAAACCAACGTCCACCGGAAGTTGGATGAAGCTGAGCTTTCGTCGAATTTATTTGAATGGAGCAGTCGTAACTTTTACGTTTCTAGCAGAATCTCGGGAGGGCTGACATCCTAGGACAATATATTGGCAGATTTTTCAATGGACACATTATCTGACGATGATCTTAGCATTTCTTAAGCTAGCCTCAAGTCGACCTTCATTTAAGGTTCACCTATTTTACTCCAGCGCCGAAATAAGTGGCACAGGCACTGGAGGGAATATTAACGCAAGATGTATTCATTAAAAAGGTCATTCATGAAGGAAGGTTTTACTTCCCCGATGACATAGTGCAACCAGTTGTGTCATCAAAAGCGAGTAATAATGGCTGTGCGGGAACAATAACAACGATGGGACGAGGATAGATTTTCGGAACACCTTTTAACGACCGGTAAATTCTACTGAAATACAACACAGGTCGGAACAATAGTGACCTCCAAAGAGATTTTTGCGGATATCATATGCACACTACCATTTAAATCCAGTGTCTAATTAATTCATGAAGTCGAGAGCATTTGGCGCAGTTATTGAGTTTTCTTCAGAAATTGTGCCTTTTCTCTTTCCCGTTCTCACATATTTTTGTCGCTTTCCTCAAAGAATCCTAAACAATACACATCAACTCGCATAACGAAACACATCGTTCATTCGAATTAACATTACACACTTCAATACTGCAGTATGTAAATTAGTTGACACGAATTCAAGCAAATTCACTGCATTCATATCGACTTTTCCTGAACTGCAGAGGAGGCATGTTCGTCCGCATTATTGTTTCGACACTTTGGCCTTGTTATCGCAATCGCCATTCTGTTTTATTTTCGAAGAGTCCGAGAATCGGTCCATGCATTCTGAGATCCACATCCAAAATGTCAAAGAAAGTTTTCAACTTAGCATAGCAAATTATGCAACCGTAGGGGATCATGGATAGACGCAAAAAGATATTCAGCCTACTCTACTGAAGCGATGAACTATAGCAAATGCGCAGTGCTGTGCTTGCAGCATAGCAGCTGCAGGTAGGAATGCTGCACCATTACGGCATTTTCTGAATGCATCATGAATGAGCTGCGTCTGAAAGAGTCTCAAAGTCGAGTTATTTGCGTGTAAAGATTTGTGATTCCCATCGATGATTAATTGTTGGCTCGTCTAATGACGATTTTTGAACGAGTTGCGATATTCTGGCTACAAACTTTCTTTCATTCACCGCTCATTTTTACAAACCATTTTTAGTTGGCTCTAATTTGACTGTAAAAGAATATTGAAAAAAAAAAGATAAAAGTTATTGCAATGAGTTTTATTTAACGGAATGCAGGACTGTAAGTAAGGATATGATACCTTTCCAACGATAATGCTCTCAAAGGAAATAGCAGTATGAATGCTGCAATTTTTTTGTCCTTAAAGTTTCAGTGGTCATTTTCGCGAAGTTTTCATACCGTGCAGAAATTCATCATAAGAAGTCTGCCTTATGTAAAAGCAGTCAGTATTAAAGCACACAAAGTTCGGTGGAAACAATCAAAAGCATCGAATTGAAGTTTTTCAAAATTTGCATATTTATCAATGTTATGCTCTACTTTATGCAGCGGAATTTGTTTCCTCCTCTATAGCTTTTTACAGGCAGTAGTATCCTCTACAGTTGTCTTCACAATATGAAAATGCGAACACTACTTGATTTGTTTTCATTTGTGAACAACGAATTCGGATGAGCAACTCTCATTTCTTGAGTCGTAGTGAAATGCTGAGATGAGGCTAAAGAATGCAGCACACCTCAACTTCAGCTACTTCAACAAAAAAACTTTACTCGGAGGCCGTTTTTCTGTCTACAACACCTTCTTTTGCTTGGGTCATATGTGAAGAGGGAAGGACTCTATTACATAGTCACTTATACAGATAACACTGCAGTCAAAGGCCATTGTTAGCTACTCATTAGACTTGTAAAGGAGCCTACTCTCTCCGCCAAGGTTCCCGAAGTATAAGGATTTGCACCTTACGTTCACGCTGCATGTTGGGAATGAGGAACGACCGAGAGCGCTTCAGGCATAGTCATAAGAAACCTACACGTTATAAGAAACCTACTTTTTTTTTTCGAACCGATTACGAAACATTCAAGAATTGCTGCTATATACGCATAAACACCCGTCACTGATGCTTGTTCACTTGGTAATTGCAAACGACAATCTCTGAAAGCTAATACTGACGAAATTCGGCTGGTGTTTTCTCATAACCTAAGCACTATTAAGAAATTTTTTCATCCATAGTAAAAAACTAAATAATGGTAGCGATCTGGAAGCCTCGTTTCCTTTATGCAAATCGTCAGATGTGAGACAAAATGAACAAAGCTTTTAGTTGAGTATTGTTTGCAATGATTTTTGTTGGTTATAGGAACGAATTGTTTGGTACTGCGCACATCGCAGCAGGTTCAACATGAGCATCGCGATAACCTTTCCTGATCCATTTTCTCATTTTCATGAATAACTTTTACCTTCCTGGGAACATTTGGACAAAATATGGACCATATCTCGATTTCAGGTTTTCAGGATGCTTATAAAACGTTGAGAGGATGCCCATCGTCAATGTTAGGGCATTTGCCACAAAGTTCTCTGCAGTATCTCTCATCGAGAGCTATAAAATATTTCGTGATAATTATCGCAGTACTTGACAAACGAAGTTGAGTAGTGCTATTGAAGGCTTGCTTGTTTACTTTCAGAATTAATTGTTAAGTTGTTCAAAACGTTATAATTCTATGAAAAGATTCTCAAATAATATCGAAAATTAAATGCTCTTACGTACAGCAATGTCTTGAAAAAACACATTACATTGTTAGGGTCATCTTACAAAAGGTTCTGTTGATTGATGCCGAACAAAGCGCCATCGACGCTTCATCCGGTGTGCGTTTTTGATCATGCAGGAAATTGATATTATACATGTAATCTCTTTTAAGCTTTCTCTAAGCTTGCTGTGGTGCCCACCACTCGAATCTGAACACTTCTTCACGGGTGTCTTACCTATTGCTCCATGTTTCGCTCAACTTTTGTTCATTTTACTTCATTTCAGAAGATATAATCGTCGTCTGTGATTTTGCCACGAACCTGCGTTCACACTTTTCATATGTTTCAAATGTATTTTTTTTTTCTATTTTGGGGCAAGAGAATAAAGAAACAAATAAATGAATGAGTGCTAATTGATGAAGTAAAAAGCGTATTCTTATAGCGCACATTTTTTAAATATTAGCATTGAAGCACGAATATCTCAAACATGAATTTTACTAATTACGGTTAAGCTGCTTTGCTTCATCCATTTTATTTGTTATAATCATCCGAACGACTTCTAAAAGTGGCCATCTTTATTGCATTTATATTCGGCAATTAATAGAAATGCTCCTCTTAAAGCATGAGATCATGATTTTATAGTAAAGTTAACCAATCTATGCTAGCCGCCGTCAGTAGTCTTTGCAAATATTTTGACAGCGGTCGAAGAAAAAGTGCAAGAGATGGAATCTTTGGTGAGCGACAAGCATAAATTATGGATACATTGTAGAGTACATTTTTATGTATTTGGAATCAAGGAAATCGTTTGCTATGATGAGTGGAATTGCAAAAACGCATATCATGATAGCTAGTCTGGCATAAGAAGGTGTCGTTGTTCTTACTACCCTTCCAGCAGCTAAATAATATGGCCAATAAATGATGTTTCTGGTGCTGAGAAGTTTATTTTATTGCCACGGAAGCATTCGTAAGCTGGAATGTGAAACGTATTCTTAGAAAAGAAAAATTAGTTGCCGACAGATTTGTATGAAAGCTTGCCAACGAAGAACCCATGGGATCGTTCCACTCGATTTGTTTGGTTGCTAAAATCCAACTAAAATCCAATTTTTTTTTTCGCTGGTTAGCTATCATTTCTACTCTCATTCTAGAAGGGCTTGAAATCTACCTTGAAAATGATGACGGCGTCTATTCGTGAAACAAAAAGGCTAGTACCATGCGGCAGATAGAAATATTAAATAATGTTTCGGTAAGGAGTGAGTAAGAAATGAACACATGCCCCGTGATAATACAACTGCGAAGATCGTTGCGAGAAAGCAAACAAGAGCCATCTTCCGTCACATTTCTCCAGAGGCCACAAAATATTACTACGAGTTGTTAAATTTTACGACGGAAGCTTGTGGTATGTAACATTTAATTGTGGCTTTGCAAAGAGAGCGCACTAGTAAATTGTTGTCGATCATGGAGGTATCAACAATGTACCACTGAGTCCATCAACGACGTTCAAGCGTCACATCGCGCAAAGCTGCAGCTATAGCAACAAGTCTTGGCGTTGCAGCCATTCGATTCAGAGGTCTGTGGTCTGCTAAATCTGCAGGTTACTGCATATGACGAAATTTTGGAAGAAAGTGCAAGCTTTGCGACAACTTCGTCGAGTATCCTAAAACTTTAACGACTCATCACGATTTGACATAGACTGCAAAAATGAAAGAAATTATAGGACTTCTCATCAAAATCAAAAAATTGTTTGATCAGTCAACGAACGAAGAAGGCGTATTGCTAAATTTTTGCAAAGATAGTTGGAAGTTCAAATTCTGCTGTAAATTTTTGCCAATAGTTTGCCACTTCGACACTGCTGATGAGCCAGGCAATATTCTCTATTCCGAGATCTTTCCATTGTCACTCTCAATTGTTAGAGAGCTTCTGTAGGGCTTCTGGTGTCACAATACGATGCTGACATGAAGATTCTTTCATATTTGTTATTGAAACGAGCATTAGTTTGCTCCAAGCAATGACTGATTGCTGCTCCAAGAGACAACGACTCCAGGTGTAACTTGTGCGAATTTCATCAATTTTATATTGTTTCATGTTGGTGGCTCTTCCTAATTAGGTAATCGCGCAATCTTTCCGTATGCCTGTTTTATAATCGTAGAATGAGGTAATGGAAGGTCTCTTCTCAGCACAAATGGAGCCATTTGGAAACGTATCACAATCTGTTAAGAAAATCTCGCCTTGATTTAAGATATTGTTTAAACACTTTATCCCATACTTTCCTTTGCGAAAGCACAAAACATTTTAATTGTTTCGTCTCGTGATTCATCAATGAGGTAAGGTGAAGCAGATGATGCAGTTTCATCCTCCTTCACTGATTCCCAACCATTCCTGCTGGAGGAATATTTTGCTGCGCTCCTCGATTTCCGTTTCTGTGAAATGGTGGATTATTTTTCTAAGTCTTTCAAGTCCAAGACTGAAGTTCGTTGAAAAGCTGATCCCGACATCTGTCCATGGCCAACCGATTTCATGTCTATTGTCGTTCCGGCAAATAGCATCATCGCTGCGTCCTTTATCTTCATCTCCCAATGGATTCTTATTTGGTTCTTAAGACACTCTATCGCAATGAATGTCTCCACTTCTGTTTTGCCACGATTCGTCTCTAATGTGATATTGGGATGTTATATCACTTCGTTTACGAGATTGACTCTGTAAACAGGCGAATCGTGCGTTTTTATTAGAATATGCACAAAGGATATCAGCTTCCATTACCCAAATGACTTTCAGCTTGTGCGCTCATGGAAACAATCCCACTGTACACCAGTTATGATGTCCGCACATCGTGCTCACTCTCAGCTCACAGTACTTCTCTAAGCAGTCCATTTGTTGCGCGACTAGCAAAAGCGTTTATTGGCATAACTTACCCTCCAGTGCAATATATATGCTACAAGCGTTCACCTTTCCCTCCTAAAAATTTATGCAATAGCGTTCGACCAGCTTTGGTACTCGAAAATTCAATGGAACCTTTGATCGATTATCTCATAGCTTAAATAATATCGATGAGCTTAGGCTGGTGGTAGAATAGATAGAAAGAATATGCTTCATATGAATGAAATGTTCGGTTTTAGAGAAAAATGAGTTCATTGGATCATTCTTGTGTGGAACACTTAACGAATATGAATGAAATAATTTGTTGGAATGGAGCAAGTAAATTTACAAAAAATATTTTTTGAATAGAGAATAAACATTTTGCAAAGATATATGAGAGAAGAGTAATGATATTTTAGTAGTGACTCTCCTAACAATTTAACATGACATCTTAGGTGTGATGGTCGATGGCTTTACATTGCCTACTACAGGAGGATCTTTTGCTTTATTCTGGCCATAAAGCTTTGATTAAGCGACACCACTTTCTTTGACGTCAACAGAGGCCATTTGCAAAAAGTTTTGAGTGCGACATTTTCGGCTTTTTTCTTATGTTCATATGGAAATATTGAGAATTATAGCAATTTGCTAATATATTGTCCTCTCCAGCACTCGTTTGATAATCATTAAGCTCTCTACAATAATAAATAATGAAAACCCAAAAAACCTTGTCAACATCGTTTTCTCAAAGTTCTGAGTATCAGTTTGCAGTCGTCAACATTTATGTGCAGAAATGAGCGCATCATCTAAAAAATAATACTCATGCTCACTCTTTTCTTCCTCGGATATTGGTTTTGAGTTTCGTCGGAGTTTCTAAGATATTTTAATCTATTGACATTCACCATACATTTCTATCCGACTTGTTCCCAAAAACGTACTCTTTCGCACAACTCTTTCTTATTCCTCGGCCTGCATTAGATGTTGCTTGAGAATTTTCACTTCACTTCTGCGTTCTCCATAAATGACCACCTAACTTTTGTGTGTCGATTAGGCCATCTCTTAGCAAAATGCTCAATTCCTTACGCACTAAAGCTTTTCTTTCTAAAAATTGTCATTTATCGATATTCCACTATCTGTTCTCTTAATCCCTTCGGAGCTTTTACAGCACTCGATTTTCATATCGGGACTAGTTCTTGCAATGATATTGGCAATGAAGAATACAATTTTCATCACTTTAAATGAAAAATACCCATTGTAGACTGTTTATCGAGCAGATGTCGTATTTTTTATAGCACTCATTAGCCGTTGATGATACGTTACTAAAACTTTCGGAAATAATCATTTCCATCTGTGATTTGGCTAATTCACAAGCGAATGGACTGATTGAAAGGGGAACTTTTCAAATGATTCTTATTTCATAATTGAAAGAGTGCAATCCTGATGACGTAATGCTGCTAGCTGTGTCCATTAGTAAATGAACAACAAACAATAAAGTGGCACAGTGTAAGACATGCTTCAAGCTTGTTTGACATTGTCTCAATGACCGCAAAAATAACGTTAGATTTCGGATTGATGTGAGTGTATAGGGGTCGCAAAGAAAAATTAGTCCCTCATGAGGCCCCAAAAGGCACAAATTGTGAAAGGACTTGCAAAGCAACAATCTCGCAACGTTTCAGTTTGGTGATGCGGCTATCATGTTGTCTTTATAATTCGATAGTGGCGGTTCCTAGGTTGGTGCTGCGTTTAATCATAACTGCTTTTCATTGTTATTGATTGTACTCTTCTTGATTCTGCTTGCTGCGATTTTCATATTGGTTCGGCAATTGCTTTTGTTAATTTGCAACGTCGATGTTCAGCAGTCTTTGTGTTATGCATTAGCTAGTTGTTGGCAAGCATTTATCAAAGAAATATCATTATCTAAACTCTTTTAACCCGTTTTAAAGTGATGTGTTATCGAGCTGTAATATTCGTTCATTCAATTTTGTCTCAAATTATCGTTCATCGTCGTCCATTGTTGCTGAGAAGTGCATCAACATGTAATCACCCAAGTGTGAGATGTAAGAAGGTCGTAGAGCAGATGAGCGAATCTCGAGCCGAACTTGGTACAAGCCAACCAGGAGGCTGGTGAAGAATGGCTGGAAAGGAAAAACACAAGAGATCGAGCTTTTGCAAGAAGCCACTTCGATTTCTCAGCAAAGTTTTCTATTATTTACTGTTGTACCCTGGAACGGTATGAAGAGCAATAGAAAGGTTCCGGCAGTGAACCCGAAATATAGACAAAAGAGTTGATGGCCGCATCAAAGAGAATTTGCGGCAAATATCATCGAGCTCACTCAGGTTAGGCATGGTGACTCGCCTATGCATCCCAAAGAACCGAGTGGTGGGCACTTCACTCGAGGGTCGTCCAACACGTTTTTGTGCCATACATAGAGTTGTTCAGCAGGTGTCATAAGTTGCACAAGTACTGTGATTTGTAAGCTCGCCCCATAACGCGTATTATATTCCGTTTCATCCTAGGGTAAACGTCAAATCATCGCCAGTTCGTTTTGTTTGTTGGTTCGATAGTAGATCTGTCTTCTAATTTTATTCTGCGGCATCGTGACTCTGAACTCCTTTTTTCTTGCCCATAATGAAGCCGCAGCCTTTGTTGTTATCTTTTTTGTCATCGGAATATATTTTGTAATGAGATAAAACGTTGCTTTGTTACGTGCTGGCTGCAAATTTATGTTTTGTTACATGTATCATGCGCATGTTTTTATGAGCTTGTATGCCCTTTATTTGGCTTTTAAGGATTCCATCTTTGAGCCAGAAGTGCAACATTGCCGAGTTTTATCACTCAATAGCATCTATAGGGTGAACCCTGCAGCTAGTCTTCACATCAATCCATCAATTTCTCGTGAAGCTGCGAAGACAAGATAGTTGAAGAAACCGACGCAATCAAGCGGAGCGAATGAAAGTACATCGATGCACTGTTCTGCTGCCATTGACCTTGCAACCGGTCAACGGGGTAGGTGTATCAACGAATATTTAAGTCTGTTCGGTTGCTACGTTTATTTCTTGGGCATTTAGAGATCAATTAGCCATTCATGGCAAGAGCGACTCTGCTATCAGATGCACGTTATAATTAACGATTTAGTCGCTCTCAATTTACTGTGTTGATAGTGCACAGCTCACGCTCGAAGAGGAAAAAGTGAGAGGAGGAGAGGAGAGGAGGACGAGCGTCTCAGCCGTTTATCTAAATGCTCCTGCATAAAGCCCTGAAAGCGGGATTAGCGTTGTCTCATAATTTGTCAAATCGAAAGCAATGTTTATTCAAAAAAATAGTAAAAACGAACAACGATGAGATCACGTAAATAAACGCTAACAAAAAGACGTTTTCAATAATAAACGAATTGTTTAATTCTACTCAGTGAAATCGAGCACGCTCAAAAAGAAGAAAAACGCATTTCGGATTAGGTCAGTGATTTGTCTATATATTACTCAGAAACTGAAAGAAGAAGGAAAAAATTGATGTTTGATCAATGGCTCAAATTCGTTCGTTGTTGTGGTAGAGGAAACGTTGTAAGAAGAGTGCAAAATTGGCAGACAAAACCAAAATGCGTAGTTTAGTGCTTGCAACTGCACCCCAGGGAGTTACGAAAATAGACTTCGGGAACGACTTAAATCACGATTTTTAAGGGCATCTAGCACGATACTCGTCCATATTTGTGCCCCTAAACGAACATGAACAACTCAGGTATGCAACATCGCGTCAAAGTGAATGCGTTGTCAACAAAAAGCCGAGTAGTGATCATAATTGAAGTGTAGAGGAGACAGCAACAACAACAACAAAAACAACAACTCAGAAGCAGTGAATGGAACAATTGCGCATATGCCCCTTTTCATATCATTTACTTGGCAGTTTTAGTGAAAACAACTCTTAAAGCTGATAAACATAAGTCCGAAACACAAATTACCTCTACGTCGGTAAATGAACTAATGTAATTAGATTGATATCGATTTCAATGGAGAGGACAATTCAGGTGAGAAAACAGAGGGGTTCTTAAATATTCACTGAAAATATCTTCTATAGACTGCTAAACAGATTGCTTCTTCATAAATAGGAAAAAGAGTATAATATTGGAAGGGACTTTGCACTCTGATGAGATTCGATCCCCATGGTGAACGCTCTGATCCTCGATCAGTTGTTCTTTTAACGTGGGATATATCAATAAATATGAACATGAAGAAACAACATTATTTCGGAGACCAATTCAAGTTCTACAAACATTGCGATGACGTCACCTTATATGGAGATAACCAACATAGAGGAGAGAAATTTTCTGGATGAGCAATATAGCTGGAGGAAAAGAAGTTGATGCTGGTATAAACCTTATGATGAATATGTAAACTGTTATGTCAGAACTTTGATTTTCAGTTTTCTCTTCCCAACAAATTCAAATAAATTCTTTCTTTGTAAAAAAATTGTTTTTTAAAGTTATCTCCTAAGCTAAACCAGTAGAGCTCAAATCTGAAGTACCCTTCTTTTCCGACTTAATATATACAGGTAACGTCATTGCCATTACAGCAAATTCGAAGCAATGAGTATCTATATCCGTTGCAGACATGCGTAACGATACTATGCCACCTCGAATTCTTAAAGTACCATACGTAGCGCAACGCGTGGCATATTTTATACAGGCGTTATGAATCGTTGATAGATGTTTTCAAATTCATAAAAAGTACATCGAGTAGTAGTTGTATGACGTTGGTGGCATTACATATGGTAAGTGATTGTCACAATCACTCATCGGTCTAGAAGTGGCGGATCTCTGCGTTTGTTGCGCAAGAAAGACCACATTCAACTCGAATCATCACTTCGTCGAACAATGCTCAGATGCCATTGTTGTCAGATTTGGGCTTAGGAGTTTCACTTCCGTGGGTGGAAACGATTCGTCTCGAAAAAGAACTTCTTCATTCGGTACAAATGGTTCGCCTTTTGACGATTCTTCTGATGCTTGGGCTTCACAGTTGGCCGCACTGTGACATAATCCACTGCAACACCTTCGAGTGCATAGTCATAATCATCCCGAATCATATCTGAAAATCAACTCATAAGTAGCTATTGTAAGAGATAATGGATGGAGGTGTGTTCTGAACGAGCAGAGTCCTATAAGGAGGCATGGTCAAAATTTCCCTTCGCTATCCCGCCGAATATTTAAAATCGAAAGAAAGCCGCTCTTTATCTGCGGAAATTTTACTCTTTCCTGAACGATTGAACGCTTATTCGAACTCAGAAAAATTTGAACATCTATTACCTGGAACATTTTTATCTCCATTTAGATAGGAAAAGAGGAAGAGAGACGAAGGGTGATAATTTCGCAAGGTTTCTCCTCACAGGTGTCAAAGAATATGGAAAAGTTGAAACCTTTTTTGAATGGCGAACGCGATCGAACAATGGTGCAACATACGATCAGCAATAAGAGTGTGACAGTGAGCGTATTGCTCATATTCCTATCCATTGGCGAATTGGCTCACAAATCTAAAAATTTGATGGTATATAACTGCAAAATTTGATCGCATAAAATGCGGTAATTCATCGCGATATGTCGTATTTTGCACCTCCGATCGCAATATCGATTATTTCCTAACCACGAGCAGTTCCACGAATGCGAACGTTCTGTAAAATGTATATGGTAATGCTTCCACATTTCAATTTCAGAGGTCACTTTTGCGAAGTTGGGAAATCTTCTTTCATTGCCAATTTGCAAAAGGGAAATGAAAGGGTACTGCAATATGATTAGGTGCCATATAGGTGTAAATAGCTTTACTGGTTTGCACGATGGTTTCGATTCAAGATCCAAAAGCACAAACGCGCACAATTCTGGAACCTTTGGGTTGGGAGTTGAAACTACGGTACCTGCAGACAGAATAACGCGCACTCATATGTTTCCCATACAAAATCGTTTATTAAAAGCCACCGTAAGCTTCAAATTTCATACTTTTGCTGCCACTCTGTAATTCCTCTTTAACGCTGTCGTTGCATTTCGTGTTTATATCGACGAGATTACGGTAGCTCGTTCAGTTAAGCCTTAGTTAAATGTCATATCACAGGTTTGATTCAAATAGCAGAAAAAGTCCAACTGTGAAGAGAGTAACAGTAGCAAATTCGACAAAATTCTTGTTAATGGCAGCAATTCTGACTGTTGATGCTGCTCGGTCACCAGATTTGCTGGATTATGTGAGCGCAAGGAATGAGGAAAGATAAAGGTAATGGTGCGAAGAAACGTTCCTCTATTGGTCGAGTTGTAAAGCATTCGCGCGGCAGCCGGAATGTTGTGGGTTCGCTTTCTTATGCGAGCAGCGCTTTCACTGGCGACTTAGAACTGCAGCAGTTTTATTGCATTTGATGCGTTACTGGGAGATCAGTAAAATGCAATCTAGGCGATGATCAAGATTACGCCCGCAGCCACGCTTGCAGGATTTTCCGGCGGGAAATGGAATACATTTTTGAAACGTTCACGTTTTGTGACGGAAATGTCAAAGAAAATAGGAGCAAATTAGAAGGCTTGAGCGTGAGCCTACTCAAGTAATTCCTATCTCATTTGCAAATCTGAGAGAAAAGTTTTTCACTCGCTGCATAGAGCGACATTCTCACGATGACCTATGGTGAATGTCAGGACTGCTTATTTCTACAAGCATTAAGTTATTGTTTCAAAATCGAAGAAGACGAATGTCATGAGCAAAAGCCTCGAATGGCAACAAAATGGACAAAGAATATGGCGGAGAAGAATTATGAAAATCCACCGATAACGCAACTATGATTTGCAAAATGCTGAATGACAGGTTAGTTGCTACTCAGCTCAAGTGGGCATTAAACAACCTAATCCGAAATATTTCTTCGTTATTAATCACTTAGCCATAGCAGGTATTTCGCAAAAGAACTCTCTCATAGTCTAATATAATTACTCTATATTATCCTTGAGAAGCAATACATCCATAAGTTGGAGGCTATCGTTCAGTGAAAACTATTTGTACATGAAAAGGCGGAAATTTTGCTTTGTTGTTTGGAATGGTCATTCGCTTATTACGCTTCACTGATTGCGAAAATTCAAAAGTTGCAAAAATGCCATGAAATCTCTAAGCACCTCACTCGCTCCTGTGACCAACTCGTGAGTGAGAAATCCCTATCGGTTGAACCGTTTTACCTACCCCGAACAGAAAATTGACGCAATTCCCTCCATCTTTTAAACCTCAATTTCTTCTATATTCCGCCAGGAATCAGGTCGATTGTTGAGAGCTGCACACCAAATTTTATGTTTGGTGGTTCTACTTCAGGATAATTTTTCATCACCATTGCTTCTACTGCATAAATGTTTTCCACAATTTTATGGAAAAAACTTTTTCTGGATAAATTCTAATCCCATAAAGAGCATTTCTTCCAAATTAGATGCCATCACCTATTATTGAAACTAAGCTGATATTAAGTTAAAGTTGTATAATTATTCGTAACACATTGAGCATAGCACATTAAAGGAAATTATTTATAAAATCAAAGGGGAACTTTTTGAATTGGAAAGGTTTTGTAACAAGCAGATTCTGCACCAAACATACTTTTGAATGGATGAGCCAAAATACGATTCTAAGGATTCGCAATGAAAGCACAGACGGGTAGCCCATTCGACCTATCGAAGTTTTCCTGCCTCAACTGCAAAAAGTTTCTCAACACAAAAAAGACATCGTTGAATTAGTATAAATTTGAGGACTCAAGTGAAAACAAATTAACAACACTCACTATTTCTTGCAATTTCCGCCAGATGATAGCAATAGGAAAGCGAGATCGAATTGTTGAAGCATGGGAGGAGGGGTGAGATGGGAGACGCAAAGGAAGCCGCTGCTCTTAGTTTCGTTCAACTATAAATGCATTTCTATCAATTCACATCTTTTAAAAGTGAATGATTCCCAGCTGATTCCTCTGTTTTATTGTGTTCGACTTAAACTTCAAGATTACTGACTTGTTGGAATTCGCAAAATCCCTTTTTCCTTCTAATATGAAGTTTTGTTGCCCTCTGAAAAAGCATTAATTTCCTATCAAAGCGATGCTCCGAAAGCAAAAGCAGTTTATGTATGCTAAGCTATAGAGATGGGAGGAGGGCTAAAAGCTTTTAAATCAGCACCTCTTCAGCCGTATCATTTTTGAAGAACATTGTTCGCCGCATAACATCATTATATATATATATATATATATATATATATATATATATATATATACATATATATAATCGTTAGTTTTAGGCTTGATATGTTAATGCTGGCGTGGAAAGTGAACAGCAATAAAACTGCAAATTTCTCACTCGAGTTTTTTTTTTGTCCGCAATGAGTTTCGCTAAGAATCGATCACTGAAAGAATTCATTCGCCTTTATCCCCGTGAAGCAATTAAAAATACAGCAAGAAATCAAGAAGAAAGTGAAAATGAATGGGTATCAAGAAGGCTGATATGATAAGCCCTTTTACGCCTAATCTATTGATTGCCCAAATATCCAATCACACAATGCTGAATAATTCGGCCGATTGCGACAAGTCCGCGATCAGATAAGTCATTTTCGGATTGTATCTAAATGATGTTATAGCAAACCTGATTTATCAACTTTATGGCATTTTGAAGCCCAAATAAACTAAACAGGTGAAAACGAAGGAATCCTATTTATCGAAATGAAATTATCTATAAGGGATCCAGTGAATTAGGCAATAATCCATAAGTTCGAAATATGGGTATCGAGTATGGGACAAGCCTGGTAAAGTTAATCATCATGGCTGTTGTAATTATTGCTGAGAAGCATATGCAAATGCTTTCGAAAAAAATGATAAAAGCGATTTTCATACATCGAGAGAAAGAATGAATGGGAAGTGGTATTTAGGTAAAAGGAAAGAAAGTGATAGATGTGCTGAAATTTCTATTTTTGTCTCAATTAGGGCTAACGAGGCGAACATCGTCACTGTTTCGTTAATGTTCCAAACACAAACATATCCAATGAACACCTATTCTAAACTGATATGGCTAATTAGTGAAATGAAAAGGACAATGCTTTACAATTGAACAATTGCAACCGACCTGACGGTGCAAATCATTGACAGATTAACAGCAAACGCAAACAGGAAAAATATATTAAAGGAATCATTGTGTGCGCACCTCTTGTTACCGCCCCTCCCAAGTTCATCCAACACGTTTTTAGCTCCGCCCCATGTCACACCCCTCAATGTTCGCTCATCATCTATGACACACTCCAACGATGAATCGAGTTCTTTCTAGTCTATGAGGCATTCAGTGATGCTCTTCAACGAGAATTCTCGTGTATCGTTATGGACTCGTTGTCTTACTCTCACCTAAGATTGCACAACTTTATTCAATATTTGCATCATCTTTATCGTCATTCCCATTAACATGAATCAGCCCACTACAGAAAAATGACGTGTCACCAAAAGCGACGAGAGATGAGGCAACCTATCAGTAAGGCTCAAAATAAGTTGTTCCCCTTTTTGGAGAGGATTCGCATGCCCTCCCTTCACCTCGTCTGATCACCCCCTATAATGTCACTATGACGTCAACTAGCTCTGTTTGCCTGCAGTTCCCCAAAGATCCAAACAGCCCATCGCTACAGTACCTAAAAATCGTTGAAATTGCTATTCTCTGTGATACTCGTTCTCTAGGCGTTGCATCCTCATTCAGTTATTGCTGCTCGTGGCTTTAACTGCTGAAAAAAATAAACATAAGTGTGGCATAGCAAAGAATGAACATCGAATTATGTGTTTTGGTGCGATGAAAACTTTTCATTTATTTTATAAAGAAATTGCAAATATATTGAACTAAATGAAATAATAAACGAGCAATAAATTATATTTCAAATCCAGATGCTGTGCTTTAAAAACTTTTGGGCCAAAGAAAAACGCAATGTAAATTCGCTCCACAAGAGCACTTAAATGATCGTCACATTCGTAGATTGAAAGACCTGAGAAATGGGATATTGAAAGGGTCACAGCTGAGTTTTATATAAGTTATTGTAAATTTAGTTGTATTTATTTGCATGGAAAGCACTACGAAGAAATTGCTTCTGTAGCAGCGCTCTAAACATTATGGTGCTAAGAAACATTGCGTCAATCGGAGATTTTTTTCGATGATAGTTCAGTCATGAGAAGCGATCCAATGCAGATTCACTTCCAAATTTGTTCGACGCTAACTAAGGTGTTGCTCAATGACACATTTAGTTTTCTTTCTAATTAAAATATAACAAAAAAGAATTCTACAACGCTCTTCACTTTATCGCATTGATAAATGTTTTTCCATGCGATCTTCGCTCGTGAGCATTGAATATGAAGAAAGCCGCTTCTGAGTCGCAATTCCTTACAATAATTTTATACTTTTACCGACTTTTCGGCCCATCTGCAAGGGACTGACTCAAATCTGAGAAAGTTTTAATGGATGCGAAGCAATTATTGTAATAAATTCGTTTCAATTTATATATAATGGTGGTTGGACGAAAACGAACAACAAAGAACGCTATTCGATTTCTCGAAGTACAAAGTGAAAGGAGCGTTAATAAGCCACTCCAGTGTTGCGAATTTATCTAGCGAATTTCCGCAGATTCATTAATTGCGATGTTTTTCACCAAGTGTTAGTGTTGCCTCAAACATGAGTCAATCAAACTTCTGCCTTCATTAAAAAAAATGAAATTTATAGCACTATAATGAAAATATGAAGGGTTTGATGCATGAACAAACACAGCGCTCAGAACAAAAGTGATACGTTGAGTGCATTACTTGGCAAATTAATTCCGCTAGTTTGCAGTTTGAGCACATCACTTGTCTTATTCACCCATTTTATAGTCACTGAAATATGGATAAGACCAATGCAAAGCTGTTATGATTGAAACTCATCAAAATATCTAACTCGCATTTCCATTCATTTCATCGCTTGTTTATTTATTTCTTAGCCATTTATGCGCTAAGATGGGTTATTATTTTATATATTTTTGCCCACACTATAAACCTCCCACCAGCGTTATCGAAATAGCGATTAAATGCCATTTTTCACATTCCTCTTTTATGTGAGAAGCAATAACTTGTATAAATTATATGAGGATTTGTGAAGTGCTATCTGAATTCTTTCATATAAATTGAAATGAATTTGTGAGCTTAAAATCGAAATTCACTGATGATATTAATCAATGGTGATGCAAGACATCGTATGCATAAATTATCTCTGAGATTTTTGGAGAATATAGCAAAATAATGTTCAATGAAGAAACATCTATCAGTGAAACGGAGATAAATCTACTTAAAGCAACTGTTGTATTGAGTATTCGGGTTGAGTGCTTCAAGTAATATGCAACAAATGTGAAAAAGATTTGGAAGAATGCCAACGTACCTCGAATGTTGAAACAACGATTTGCAATCATGGAAACAGTCATACATCATGGTATCAATTTTTTTGGCAATATTTCTTAGCACTAATAATTCCGCTTAAATTGTCCTCATTGATAGAAAGTATTGTATTTCATAAAAAACAGTCCAATAAGGCTTCACTGTTTATGCTATTCCACTAATTTTAATAAAATACAGCTTCAACTCGTCTAAAAATCGATATTTCATAGAAGGAACGAGGAGGAATAAGGACGAGCGATCGTTCCATTTGGTCGGTGCAGCAAATATAGTTTTGAGTTAGAAGTAATGAAAAATGAGTGGATATTCGACTCGTTAAGATCATTCGAAGGGAAATTATTTGCAAATTACTTTCCCCTTTAGTTGTTATCATAGTAGATTACGTGGATTTTTTAACATGAAATTTGCAGATTTGTCTTTAATTGCAATTTTGAATGATCAAAAACTCACATTTCGTTTCTCTTCAGAAATGTCTCATTCCCCTAAGAGATTCTCAAAAGAAGTGTATTTGTCGCATCGAAGAGATTCATTGGAAAGCTTTTGAGTAAATACGAAACGCTTAATTCTTCAAGTCTCTGCTCACTTCAGAACTATGACGTGACGGTCAAGAACTATGACGTGACAGTGGAAGCAATTTTAATTTGTATTAAATTCGTTGTTTGCTGTTCACTGTTCAGTGCATTCGAGATTGAATTCTGCACAAAGCACTCATACGGGGATTCAATTAAAACAACTATAATATACATTGTGGTCGATCCCTCAAACACCGATAATCAAGGGCATTGAAACATGATCCCTTCAGGTGATATGATAAGAGCAAAGAAAGTCAAACAGATATGGAGATGTGCTAGCTGGCAGATTTTTTTTTTCTTTTCAATCGCATTTTGAGTAAATTAACAAGACTCTTGGGAATTTTCTCAGTTGATCAGTAAATTTTAAGAAGATGCGTACTTGCAACAACGACGTCTTTAGGTGACCAACATTTTGCATTAAAATGCAATCACCAATAGCACTTGAAATTTGACGTTAATGTAGAACAATTTCATATACTTATATTCTTTCCATCTCCTTACCACTCTCCACTTTATTCTAATTGCCAAAATCGGTCATTATTTTCCATCCATATCTCCTTCGCTCCGCAAAAAGATACTGAAGTGTTTCGAATTATCGACAGCAATGTAATTTCATCGCTACACGCCTTTCTTATGTGGTTTAGGCAGCCAGTTAATTCAACAATATCAACTGGGATAATATTCCAAAAATGATATCCACAAAATAAATTCATTGACAAAAATTCGATAACACATAAGCAATATAAAAAATAAAGATTGCAAAGAATGTGATGAATATTGCCGACAATCTCATCAATTCGCTTAACTTTTTCATATTTGAAGGGATTCATTGGTAGAGTTGCATCCTCTCTTAAAAGTGAAACATAAACTATAAATATGTGAGAACGTTGTCGCATACCATATTGCGTCCATAGCAAACACCAATAGGGTCATATGAATATAAAAACGACGATATTGCAATATAAGCAAGCGATATAAATGTTTTAGGGTGCGATCACCACTGCTCCGCTAATATCACAGAACATCTAAAGTCCTCATCATAACAATAGGTTTATTCTAAATCATTTACTGGTGAATCGCCATAAAACTATCGTCATAATTTGAAGTGACCAATAGCCTCGACGAAATGAGACGAATGTTCTCTGTAAATGAAGTGTTTAATTGCGTTCAGTTGTACCTATAAAAGGTTTCAGGAGACGACAGATTTACACCGCCTTTAACCCAAAAAGTTGGATATGAAGTGAAACAAATTTGCGGTATGAACTTCGGTGTCTGCCCAAGACAGACACCAACCGCGTAATAGCTCCATTTTCTAGCGCGTCTCTCATACCGACACACGGTGGCTGTACGTACCACTTCAAATGGCCCAAAATTTCGTCCGCTCCTCTTTTCAAAGAACGTCATGTTGGTGTGGTCATTACGTCTCGAGAAAGATTGTCTGGCCTACCGCATGACCACTAGTGGCCAGACGTGATGTGAAAACTAGAAATTTGGAACCTAAGTTTGAGCTTTGCTTCAAGCTTGAAGCGCACACCTTATCCTACGAAATGCTCAACAAGCGAGTCGGCTCAAAGTTTACTTCTCGCTTTGCAAGGAACACCATGAAACTCATTAGTAATCCTATAGAGAACGTTCCGAGCATTTATAGACGAACAGACTTCGTCTTTCCTTTCTAAAAAGCAATCTATTTGGAACCAACAGTTGCTTATGACGTTCAAGCTTCACAAGGAAAGGTTTCATGGATCCATGACGAAACCCGGGATTTTGGGCACGGAAGAGCGATACTATTTAGTTCCAAAAAAGATTCGAATTTCAGGCTTTTTGTTTTGCAGTCTACTAGCTCTATTCTTCTTTATATCTCCATTTCTTATCTCAACTAACATAAATTGCCTGAATTCAGCCGCAGCTTATTGGAGTTCTCTTCATTATTTTCAATCATTCATATTCTTTTATACCTCCCGAACATTTAAAAATTCTAAATCTCACTTTGTACTTGAAATATTTTGAATTCATAACAAATCACTTGTAATAGATTCTTATCTCCAACTGATTCTTCAAGCGTTATCAGTTTTGTACAAAATAAAAGATTCGCTTTATCACACCAACAAAGCAAAATGAGGTTCCACAACCAGTATTGCGCCCATCGGTCTTTATCGAGAACACCGAATCCACTACACACAAAAAAAGTTGCCTCGATTCACTATGAATGTGATTCACTGTGTTACTCGACATAAGTGATGTGATATGCGAGGTTTACGCAATCGAACATCCATTACGTTAAATTGTTTAAATTGAACTAAACACAACGATGTGGTATTATCAAACGATCTCTAATCTTGATGTCCCATTAGTGCATCATGTAGTGCAACATTTCGCAATATGGTATATCTCGCGTCATATTGCATTAACACACCACTGCACAGCTACTATTCCATAGACAGTTAGCAATAAACACTTTCATTAATTGACAACCGGTGGGTGGTTGCTGAGCGGTCGTGTTTCCTGCCGCTCAGCTCGACATGGTGGAAGGGTCGCGAAAGGACCGTCAGATATGACGGTCGCCTGCGAATATGCAGAATAAGCAGGCGTGAACCAACCGACGGCGAAATTCATCAGGGTGTGACTGGGGTTGGCGGTGGCGCGCCAACACTTAAAAAATGGTCACATTACCCAATGACGGTTTCGCATCACGGCGAGTACGATCCGCCGAAAAAGATCGCAGCCCCTGCTGCCTTGCAGGTACTTCGTGGAAGAAGAAAGGCTAGGAGAAGGAAACTCCGAATAACCGAAACCTACGTCGCCAGCAGGCCGGCCACCAGGCGATGTACTACTGGCCACGGCAATATGGAAAGCAAGAACGCGGCAGACTGCCAACAAGATGGGGTTTCGACTTCTACATGGCACTGCTTGGATGCGGCGAGTTCAGGATCGAGAAAGATGGAAAAATTGCCAGCTACATCGATGAAGACAACGACGAAATCGATGAAATCACAGCTGTTCAATGTGATCAATGTGATCATTTGTAAGCGGTGAAAAGGCCTGCTCGCCTGGCCAGCGGGGTGGCGTCACTTATTGGCTGCAACAATGCAAAACCACGGGTCTCAGTACCCTAATGGAAGCGCATTGTGACCGGCAGCGTCATCGACGCTCGATAGTCCGGTCAATCAAGTGATCAAGTGATTAATTGACAACCTAGAATTCGATTGATGTTTTTTCCTTGAAATAAACGTGAAAGCAAGTCGAAGCAGCTGAGACGATGTGTACATCTGCAATGCCTTTTTTTGTTGTGCGCAGTTGCATAATTTGTTCATTAAAAATATTACTTTTACAGCAGTATGTTCACTAATTTTCAACCGAATCAACCATTCGTCTAGTTCAATTCCTCTACAAAAGATTCGTTTTTTTTTTTTTTTTTTTTTTAGATTTGAGCTTACAATGCAGATGATTGCAGTATCATAATTGTGCACATGCCGTTCACCTCAGAGATGAGCAAGGAATAAGTGCATAAGGAAAGGGTTGGCATCAACTCTTGAACCGATGAAAACAGAATTGCGAAATATGATGGAGATCAATTGCAGCACAGTTGACGACATATGCAAGATTTCATGCTGACTCATTATTTCCAAAACGACTTCAGTGTGCACTTGAAAGCGCGAGAATTCTATACACATTCTGCCTCGAACAGAAATTCATGTACAGGGATTGGTGAATCTTTTCAGCAGCCTTCAACGAATAAACGGAGTCAACGGAAATGTGAAAGGGATTTCGCATATTTTGACAAATGTAGGTGATTTGCGAAACTGATTGGTCACATGAGATGAAAGTGAAAGCACATATTGTGCCAACTACTCTGACGCTTTTTCGCAACTGTTTGCCACCTGGTTTGTGCAAAAAAAATGACATAGACGGCCGTAGAGTGCATATAAATTTTTCTGCACATTTATGTGCCAATAACTCGTTTCCAAGTTCATGAGCCATATTCGCATTCACACGAACGGTCATCATACGTTGCCGATCATACCCGATGAATTCCGTGGATTTGCAGAATTGAAATCAGCAGGCAAACACATACATAAATTTTCTGCTGACATGTTTCAAATTTTGAAGGACGTTTATCAGTAAACCGCACGTGTACGATGCATGTGTGAAGGTGATGACACACTGTCCCTTATAATGGACAGCCCTGAAAGGACGACAAGTTCAGATGGTGTGATTCATCATATTATTTGGCAAATACCCAGCATGGAACAGGTTTTACATACTATCGCAGCTACTCTCTTGACTCTTATTACTTTCTTGAATGAAGTTATAGCATCATACGAGTATTTAACCCGTTTCTAAAGTTGAATATTTTCAACTCCTATTTCAATGAACTCTTATTTCAACTCCTATTTCAATGAACTCTTACGAATGAGAGAAGGCTGCTAATTGAGAGTCAGCAAATAGCCCTTTTACGGCTTTTTATTATCTATATTTACCGCTTCGAAAGCCTCATACAAGATATTCTTATCCAATATTGTGCATTCTCACGATTGCATTTTCCGCATTGAATTCCACCAAAATTTGCATATCGAGTTTAATAAAGTATAGTTTAAAAGCCTAAAATGAGCAATCAAATATCATGTGGAATGATTCGAGTGGATACTCTTTCTTCAAATAGAACTGAATATAATTTAAAGGCTTATGGCTGGAAGTTGCAGAGGAAGAAAATGCAAGGGTTTTGATGTGGTTTCGCCTCCTCTAACTGAGAATAAATGCTATGGGTACACTTTAATTGCTAACACAACTTTATATACCTTTTAATTGATCATTGCAAGAGGTCATCGCTTATTGATTTAGTTCGAGCCGTGAGCACCGCTTATTGGATCATCCATTTGCTGTTTACATTATTCGCACACATGCCTCAGAATGAATGGAATTTAATGAAGCATGTGAAGCGCTCTAAATATAAATAACTCTATGAATAGAACATTGAATGTAACGATGGATCCTAGATGGGTGGAGGGAAGAGGGCAGTTGTGTGATAGCTTCATTAACACTTCTATCGGTTCAATATAATACAAGGTCATGCACGCACCTCTAGAATGTTCGCGAGTTGAATGTTCGAAAACAGTCGCATATTTGTGTTCGAAATTGTCTGATTCAAACAAAGTTTTTATGATTTCACAAAATGAACGAAAGAATTTTAGAGGATACATGTGAATGTACTCTTAAGGTCTCAAGTCAGGAGGGTCGGACGAAATATCAAGTAAAAACTTCAACAATGTTTCCTTCATTACTATCGTCTAGGGGTTCATGTCGAAAAATTACTCAAAAAATTGCCCTCTTATCATATCACAAAGGTGGCAAGAAGTAAAAAAATGAGAGGAAATATGCAGAAAACACGACAATCAAAGATAAAAAAGAATCATTTCAGCGCTTTACTTCTTTCTGTCAAAAAATTGGATAGATCGAGTGTAACATTAATTGTTTACTATCGTTGTGCCATTTTCAACTTCCTGCTTTTCTTAACAATCGAACGAAAAGTGAACGAATCGATGAAATTGAACGAAACGATGAAAAAGTGTTTTCGCATTTGGAAATATCATTGAGCATCAAAGGTTTGGGAAATATTTCATTCACTGATTGTTGATGCTAACTTTTGTGCTGTAAATTTTCATTTAATCATTCAAAAACCTTTAATTTTGTGTAGAGCATTAACAATCTCTAATGTGCAACAACATTTCCACCACCGACCCAAGCATTATTTGGAAGTTATGGGATGATTCAAGCAGCTCAAAATCCTCGAACCTTATCTAGTTGGACACTATCTACAAGCTAAGATGTTTGCAACATGAACTGCTGCATCATTGTTCAAAGATAGGTCTGCAGTTTTATTTTTGGTCACGTTATCAACTATATTTGCAAATGGAAAGCCGCTTCATATTTTAAACTCTTGATGAGATCCCGATTCATCGCCTACAATTAGAGGTCATAGAAAGAGGTCAAATAAATCCGCATTTGCTGACTGAATTTGAATATTCTTAAATGCTTGACCATTCTGCAAGGCTCGATCATTGAGTAGCGGTGACTGAAGAGTACTGATGAATTATTGAATAAAGGCTGAACAATGCACTATCAAGTAATAAGACGTATCAAGAAACAATGCCTACGAGTTGTCCACAGTTTCTTGGTGAGAGGTACGCGCACACTCTCAAACATTGTTCATTTGGACAGTCAGTTCGTTTGCAGAGTTAACTGTTTTCACTTCTTGTGCCAAAAATTTACAGTACCTGTTGTATTGCCCCTTCAGCTTAGAAAGTTTCATCCATCATCTTCCCTCTGCTCCTCTCTACCCCATTCCCGCTTCTCCTCCACAAGCCGATACGCCCTTCTTCAACACTTCTTCAATTCGATCTCATCTATCCTAATTAGTCGAAGCTGTTATGTAACATTGCTCTGATTAATTGGCTATTTTAAAATTCAGCTCTATTTCTCTGGGACACGAAATATTTTATATCACAAAGCCACTTTTTTTGCACGTCAGCATTTCATTCGACTTCAAATATGATTCCATTTGATTCGATTTCATTCGAATTTGGAGACATTATTTTTTTGAATTTGTATGTTCATGAAATTTATCGGTGATATATAGGCTATGCTCTAAATCATGCTGGATGATATAAAGTGTAGCCTACAGTGGAACTCTTGGAACAGTACAGATTTGATGGAACATGGAGCATACAATGTCAGGAATGATTTTCGTATCGGAACGGTGGTTGGGTTGAAACGTGGAATGAATCTAACGAAAGATTAGAATTCGCCGTGTTCTTCTGGGTCATTATTTGCATTGGCGTTTTAGAAATGTACGATGTCAAGCTGGAGCTCAAGTTCGAGTTGCAATCGTTGCATCATACAAATGGAGTCGGACCAACTAACGTTGAGGCAAAACATTTTATACTGCTGTAGCGAGGTGTGGCTGGCAGACAACTGCTGCAAATTGTGCAGACCATAGAAACTGCATTCCACTCGACACGTGTTCAAACCGGTATTCGGTCAAATACTACAATTTGGAGAATGTTCAATTTCTCTTTGTTTTCTGGTCCCATTTTTCTATTCAGATTTGCTGTACTAGAATATAAAACCGTTTTAATTAATTCATGTATATATGTATGTATCAATATGTATATTTGCATTTGTATCTGCAAGTGTCTACATCTAGGCACATGCTAATGTATGTGTGTGTGTTTCTATATATAAGATGTAGATGCTTAACGTTTAATAAAACCATCTGTCTGCAAGCAGATATATACATGTTTCCGTAGGTGCATCTGTGTTAATAAGTGCGAGTTTACCTATATGTCTATGTCTATATGTTACATGCGTATGTAGGCATGAATGTGCGTGAATATTTGTATGCGTATGTATCTGTATGTGTGTGTCCTCTTTTGTATTTGCTAAAGTCTGCAGCATTTTCGCCTATGCAAAAGCGCCCTTCATTGGATCCCTTGGGCGAGCTGAGGACGGAAGGCACGCATTATGGTGCACATGGCCAGAGGATGATGCGCCATCCTTGTGCTACAAACTCATGAAGAATGGTACTCTTGCGAAATGTTATCGCTGAGCTGGCAGTGAAGCAAGGATAACACGCTGATCATCGATTTCTAAGGTTCTGAGGTAATGATATGTCTGAGGTAATTTATTAGTCTGACCCTCTGAAATCGGTTTTTTAACCTGTTGGATTTGCATGAAGGTTAGCCACATGTGATATGCATGCAATATTTTATAGCTCTTTTCTCTTCTTTGATATCACCAACAATACACAACTTTCTCAAATATATATAAATATAAATATAAATATAAATATATATATATATATATATAT
>JAARMF010000264.1:38443-48837 GCA_022844705.1 Toxascaris leonina
AATATGCAACTACTTAAAAGTTGCAAAACGTAAATGCACATATGCACTTAAAAGTATAAAAATATGCAAAACAATGTCCATTCAAGGGATCAGCGTAAACATCGAGCAATATTGGAAGGAACTCTCACTTTCAAGATTATCCTTTGAACTAACGATGCTGATCTGCAAAGATGACATTGTGCGGTTAAAGAATACTTTCTGGGTCATTTCTTATGAGGTACTCGTGTTGAAGAATCGTCATGTTGTGAACGAAGTAAACACGGGCAACGTGATAAATGAATTGATGGCGAGAGGTTTTGTTCATTGCGCTACATAACCGAGATGAGGCGGAAGAACGAAAAAACATTTGAAGGCTTTTTTTTGTCATATCGCTTCGTCAACCTTAGTCGAGTGTGGCGCTCAATGACATTTTGTTGTTTACTCGCCGGAAAAGAAGACTTTGAAGGTTAGCCACATGTGATATGCATGCAATATTTTATACTCTTTTCTCTTATTTGATATCGCCAACAATACACAACTTTCTCGAATATATCCTCAAATTGTTCTTAAAAGTAAGAAAAGAATCTGTGAAGTAGTTCAACGCTGAGGGTTAAGGTTATGGAGATCTCAGCATTGTGAAAATAAAACTTTGATGTATTTCTGAATATTCTGAAATTTTGATCTCTGATAGTTGGCTGAATTGACCTTGACGCTCTATTGTTATTTGAAAGAAATAAGATCGATACAGAAAAAAAATAGAATATAAATTTCTTTTCGAAAATGTATCACAAAGTTATTACAATTACTACAATTACTTCATTGCAAGCTCACCGATTTACAATAACGCAATTGAATCTGAAATTGCTTTTCCTCATGCAAATATGAATATTCAACCATAACTGAAGACATCTTTCCATCTGAAATACAAAATGATCGTTGAGAACCATTCCTCAAATCCCATGTCTTTAAATGACTGCTACTCGAAAAGGACGTTCTCATCCATCGCATAAGGCTTGATCGGTTTGTTCCACATCAATAAATCTGGAAAACAACTGCGTAAGTTTGCAGGAAGAATTGACACGATGTGTGTGTCATGTCAACACTTCTTGCAAACTATGTGATAGAAAAAAGAACTTTACGATGCATTACCTTTTGTTTCCGAAACCCAAGAAGTGAGGAGATATCTGCCATCTAGACGCGATCATTAATGATGAATTTCAGACGCGAGCTTTGCAAAACAACTTTGAAATTATGCAGATATCGATTGGAACAATTCGCATTTTTCTACTTAATTATCATCAAAAAGATCTAATTAAAAGAATAGCAACAACACGCGAATGAATATGTTGCATTTAACAGCACAAAAATTGTACGAGAAGGAAAAAAATTTGTACGACAGGCCAACCGATAGCGAAAATGTCCCAAACAGAAGTACGGACCAATCATATAAAATCACCACTTGAAAGCTATTCAAAACCCCATCACATCCTTTATCCTGCAAAATTAATTCACCGACGCATCGGCTAAAATAAAATTTGTAGGAGGAGATCAGTGCTTACTCAGATTAAGATGCGTCATATTTCACAATCATAGCTTTCATTATTGATGGACCGAAATTAGGCAATGGACAGGTGTATATATCCATACAAATGCAACACATAAGTAAACAAACCGAAATATACACTTTATTAAGCACCGATACGTATTGCATTCAATGAGATTTTTGTTGTTCTTTCATCACGATGAAAAGTTGTCATATAATCAAGAAGTGAAGCTTTTTGAAGTGCGATGAATAAAGCGAGAATAGATTCGATTCTATGTGCTTTCTGCTGGAATGCTTTCCATCAAAGCTTTCTTCGTTCGCTTACAATTCTATTGATTTGTACGTACGTTTCACGATGTACTTCAATAAACAACTTCATTTCTATCCTCCACTTCCATTTCACCTTTCCTTCATCACTTTCAAATTCATGTCCCATCTCGTAATATTCTCGTCATTGCACTCCTCAACTTGCAAAATCCTGTAACTCTGTCATTACATTTTTTTTTTGAAAAAAAAGCAACTTTGAAGGTCAAATATTTGTATTGGACACATTTAAAAAAGTGGATGAGTTTTGCGATAGCTTTTTGCAATGGAAAATTGAAAATCGGAACTTTTTATGTAGTCTTTTTATGGAGATTTAGCGCTTTTTTGAATGGTACGTGACATCGCAAGAATGCAATTGTGAAGCATTGAAATGATAGCGATTCGGCGATATTCCCCTCAAAAAAATATTCTTTGCTCTTCAACATCGCATTTATGTTCAATGACCGTAATAAAAGTTTTTTTACAATGACAAAAAGCTACTGTCATCCCTATTGCATCACGTTATTCTTACCAACTGCGTTTGTCACACAAATACCACGTGATGGTTAGCTGAGATTTGGTCAGTTAGGCAAAATAAAGAGCGAGACTTACTACAATTTTGAATTTGCACAGTGCCGTTGTAGGTTTTCGTGAAATGGTTTCATGGCCATACCACGTCATTCTGGCGGCAGGTATGTGTGCGTATGTAAATTTGTACATATTTTTTTCATATATATATATATATATATATATATATATATATATATCATGTGGGCGCTTTTTGTAGTTCTCCTCGTCTTATGCGTGCCTTTAATTACCATTGCAAAAACCTACTGCGAAGCTCATTCACTTCCTCGAGTTTGCTCCAACATAAAATTTGACCTTCGATTTTTTTGCGAAAAAATGCAATGCAGGGCCATAGGATCTTGCGAACTGAGGAGTACAGTGGTCGGAATATTGCGAGATGAGCTGTGAATTTATTGAATTTTAACCAGCTGAAATCGGAGTGCTGATCACTTTTACTCCTTCCGCTCTCGCCTACCTCACCTTAACACCACCATCCCCCCTCCCACTCACTGCTTTTTCCAAACTTTAATGCGGACATTTTGCAATGATGAAAACATCTACAGATCCTACTACCACACAGTAGTGCAGATCATGAAGATGGGTTGAAGAAATCTCCCTTCCCCTCCCAAAAATAAGCAGAATAAGGTAATCCCATTCTGCTGATAGGCAATATTTGCGTCAAGGATCCAACTTTGCATCGTCACTTTCGTAGGGTCAGATTTGTAGAAAGGTCACGTGCGCAATGCACATCCTTTCACGTGCACACTTGTATGGTATGCGCACGAGGCTTCAACGCGTAAATGCTATACATCCGGTTTCGGTATGCGATTTCATTTGTTTAGCTCTCATTGAATTTTTACAAGCACTTTAAAATTCTATTATATGCTATCGATCGCTTCATTTTCGAGGAATAAGATCCGATAATTTTTGATTGGCAGTGGTTAACTCTTAATGTGCTATAGTTACTATGCAATTTCCTCGCAAAAGTTGCCAAAGAATTTCTGGATGCACTGAACTCATACGGAGTGATGATGGACATAAGGCATCGAGACGGCATCCAGCTCTCAGCAAGAAGCATTGTTTTCGGAATATTTCGGAAACTTCTTATCACTATATGAATTAGTATGTACCTTTCAAGATCTGTTCGCCTAACATATGAAATTTGTGATCGAAAAGTCAAGAAGCATTATCACAACGTTCACAGTGATTGCAACTTCAGCAATCTGTAAGATTCGACCGCTTCGACCACTTCTTTTGCATTGTTTTTCACTGTTAACTCTCGTTTGCGCCTATGCTAGAGTCTACACAGATTCATAGCAACTTCCATTTACCGTCTACCACCAGGTGAATCATCCACTGCTCGAAAAAGATAGTGCCACATCGATTATATGTGTCAAATCTTACAAGGCACAGGTACTCTTATACTCTTTCATAAAGTTATTTCGCAAACGCACATAATGTGAATGTGGTGGCCATGCATATTTAGATGCACATGCGCCTAGTCGATCCATGGCTTCAATCCGGAAACCATCTGAGCTAATGCTGTAAAATACAAGAGGCATAATTTCCACAGAAATTTCATATACTGCACCTCACTTCCTGCTGATCCGTGCACTTGACAAAATGTTATAGGCATCTAAAATTTGCATGTGTTTCATACCAACCGTTCTCAAAAAACCAATCTTTTGTGGTAGATTTATGACGGCAGTCGGATTAGTAAGAACGCAGGGGCATTATATCACATTTTTTCACTTTTTATTGATGAATTATGAAACCAATTAATCAGCTGAACAAAACGCAAAAGCCCACATCTGTTAGTTTTATTGGGAGACTTTAACGTTCTTTGTTTCTTTCAAGATAGCAGTCAGAGAGTCAAAGATGAACGCTTTCATTATTTTAAGATGTGAGTAGGAAATAAATGATTTGCATTACCTTCAAATTTAAAGGAGGACGATGATGGAGACTGATTGCCACGCTTGGTCACGTTACTTCCGAGCATGTGTTCGTGAAGGGTTATTTGCATCATATGTCAAATTTCAGTTTGTATGCAAACTCAGTGCTGTTTTATCTCAGTGATTTATCGCACTGAGTTTCAGCGATTGTCACATTCAATAAAAACAACTCTTTATTATGTTAGGTTCCCATCGATTTGATATGTCACACATTTACACCGCCACTGCATAATGCACCTTGGTACCAACCGTCAGAGATCAGTGCCTCCAAAAAAAGGAAACAGGAAGATGCAACCGTGTGCCACCCTTGTCGTTATTTATAGTGGCAGTGGGTCGTTCCCACTTACACCTGCCGGCCGCACCCACCCACAATGATTGAGTTGCGCATTTCCTCAATAACCACACTTTGGGAATTATTTTGTTCGTTGGTAAAGCAGTCTAATCGTTTTCTGAAGAGACAATGAAGGCGCAAAAGTTTTCTCATCCTGTCGTGATAGGAAGTTTTGGGCTATTATGAACCAAAATCTTTCTGACGGAACAAAAAAATCTAAAAACCAGCTTACAAGAAAAGAGGATGAGCTACATCAACAATCGCATGCCAGTTTGCACGATTGGTTCAGAGTGCGTGGTCAGGTATACAAGAGACGCTGAAGTCGCTCAAAGTTCAAAAATTTGTCACGTCGAATTTTGTAAAAATGCTAAAAGAACTATTCAAAAGACACCTTTAGCAGAATTCATATGTAAACTTAGTGTTCATATTCAATAGTCACTATGAAGAGTGAGCGTTCTACCAAGAAGCATCGAGCTTCTGAGTGCACATTTACAACGATTCGCTGATCTTGATGAACAAGTTTTGAACTCGACAATTAAATTTTTCTGCTTCACAACGCTTTGACTGTTGTCGTCTTACAATTTTGAACAGCTTATTTCATCTCCACAGCATCACAGATAGAGCAACGCCTTCCGCTAGAATCCATCTAGTGCACATTTCGTCACTTTCACTACACGCACATATTGTGAATCGACTTTATCTACTGCAGCAAAGCGTGCAAAAAAAATGTGCTGTTACATGCACTTAGACAATACAATTAACAACGCTTAATACCGATACAGTATCACTGTAGATGAATCGTTGCGTTATTTTGAGGCTCCAATCTACCAGTTCTCTCACTGCTAGCAATAAGCCAATTGGATTCCATCTTAAAAAGCTAAATGCAAGAAAGCATCTTCGCAATTATTGCTTCCGCTGTGCTTAATTCATGTATCCTCACTTAGAAAAGCAACGAATACAGCTGTGGAAATAATTGATATGGTCGGACAACAGATCGAATTGCTTCAAAGAAATTTCCTCTCAATTCTTCTCAAAGATCCTCTCAAAGGCTTTGCAATTTCAGGTCTCATGAAAGGTTTGCAGTGCAATCGTCGTACCACTCTTACAGATATAAACCATTTTCTTTCGTTTGCCTCTTACAGGATTCATTAGAGTTGATTCGCTTGCTCCTCTCACACGTGCCTTTGTGCCACCCAATTGACAAGACATGCGTTCTCTATTAATGACACATATACACGAAAATCTCAGCTCCTGCCAAGCTCTCATACTGTATTTCCTTCATAGGCTCCATTTCCGTTAGCTCGTTCCTCCCACCATACGTGGAAATTCAGATATTGTGAACAGCACAGATCACTTCTTGTACCCATAACGCATCATTTCCTCATATGTATGTTTCCTTTCCCTTCAATCTGAATATCACTTTCTAAATATACAATATTACAGGATTGCTTCTTGTCGTTCTCGTTTGTAGCGAAATTTTGCGAGTTAGTCCCCTCGATTGTAATTTATTTCTTGGAAGATGCTTGGTAAACTTGGAAAGCTTTTCACTCTCGCTCCTCCATAAAACTAACCTCCTTAATCGAAGATTGCCAGAAATTCCTAGCTTATTACCGATATTCTATAGTATTACACCAACTATAAAAGATCGCAAAAGCTATAAGGTCGAGGCTCATCAACTCCCAAAGATGTTTTCAATACTGCAGTGCTTAGGCCCGATGGTTGGGGATTTGTTGCTGTTCAAGTTTCTTTGTTTTCGTTTATCAATTTCCTATGCTTCTTAACAACATTCTTATCGGTAAACCGATTTTTTGTGTGTGTTTCAAACAATTGCATTAAGTGATTCGGTATAGGTATAGTTATGAAATTTGACCGAAACTTTCCCGTGCAAAATGCATACAGATTTTTCTACGCCCCCAGGCTTCTGCAACTCTTTTCAAATTTGATGGATCAGCGTGGGAAATGGTCTATGTAAGCGGTATACCCAAGAAGTTTATAACGCGAGCTTTAATGCTTCTCGAGCTGAAATTATGACGCACACAAATAGAGAAACACAAACACACATGCGCCTGCACACGACACTGCTGTAGAGAGCATAACAGCGAACGAGGTGAATGCTGGAACAGAGTGTTCACTTATAACGTCATTGTCGTGGAAAGCTTCAACATTCAAAAAATTTGTAGGGGGAATTTTCTGGTGCCTGCCAACTGCAGATCAAGATCTAACTGCAACTCTCACGGCACATCGAAATGCCCATATGAGAGCTTCCAAAAATTTGCTAAAATCGGCACATTAGATTGCACCTGGAAAGCACTCAAATAAATCGCTGCGTTCTTTCATTTTTGCACATTAAAGCCTGAAAGAGGTCATTCGAATTCGGGCAACTCATTGTTATGCAGCGCCTAACGATACAGGAGTGCTCCAACGAAACGGAAATGCAGAAGAAAGAGAATCTAGTCATTGTTAAACTTTTGACGCTGCAAAAGTTTGCGTTAGCTGAGAGATTCCTGCATCAGGTGACTAACAGGTTATTCAGTCCCGAGAATGAGCCAAAGTCCGTCTTCGCAGCATACTTCTAAGGTAAGAACTAGAAGTGTTTAACTGATTCCCGCAATCGATAAGCTTGTAGCTTTAATGAGCACGAGGGGCAAAACGAACAGTATCAACGAGAATGAAGCTAAAATGCGCGATTGTATTAGAAACTTTATGAACACCGTCAATGATCGTGCAGATAACGATCAACTATTATAATTGTAACCTCTGATCTGTTCTCTTTCAACCCTATGGTCTGGTAGAAACAAATGCTCACAGATAAAACATCGGCATAACGCTTTTTTTTTTGCAAACGCTGTATAAAAATGCTCTGTAGAAGTTCAACGAACACACTTGTAGAGGTTTGAAAGAGAATCTTACCGAACTCCTGGAAGCATCTAAGTAAGGCTCTATTTCCTTTACAATAGTTAAAAGTGCGAATATTCCATCGAGCAATGCAGATTTGAGGAGTGCAGAGAGTTATGGTATGTGTTAGGTGCATTCGAATGGCACTGCACGGCACGATGAGGTGACCGACAATACGTCCCGATAGGTTGCCTGATAAGAAACGTGACAAGCGCTCGCATGTAGTCCGTCCCAAATGCAACTGTCCACTCGCTGAAAGACCTTTGACTCATACAAGACTGGGCGCTTGGATGGGGGCATAGCACTAATTTGGATGCTCGACAACTATCAGACAACCAGCTTGGAACTTCATGGTTGGACTAATTCAGTTCGCTGAGCCTCAGAATGGTGGTTAAAAAACTATGGTTTTGGATGCTACCTTTAGAATGACCAACAACTCAATGCTATGATATATATCGTGCACTGTATGACATATGGTGGGAGCTATACGTATGATAGTGGAAGAGAATAAAGAATATCCTTTTTTAACGCTTTATTTCGAAGCATCCATAGATTTGAATACGGCTAGATAATATATGCAGGCAGAAAGCACAGCGTTGATGTTTATCGATCATATAACTTCAGATAGCACTTCTAATGTTCATTCAGCAAACCACTGCTTTTATACAGACAACAATTCACAGCCGAAATTCATTTATACACTCACACATAAAACGAGCATTGCAAATGCTGCAGATATGCAAGAAATATTGCACGCAACCAAATGGATGCCTCGATTTCAGAATGAGCAGATCCAGAAACTATTTCTTAGAAGTAGTTGTGCACCCCCTAACGAGTTCGCTTGTGATACGCTCTCAGCTGTACATGTGGCTTATATTAATCGAAGAGGACGCTGGGCTGGGAAAGAGGGAAGGAAGCTGTAGGAGTGATATGACCGACCGCAGTCTTGTCGAGGAAAGAAAGCGTTTTGCGAACGCCTCGAAAATAAGGCAATTTCTGTAGTGCACAAATCATCCGCAATTGCTTATAGGTGCTCATAGGTGAACTCATTGCAATGATTATAGGTAAAGCAAAATGCAATATCCTCCTCTTGGTAAAATTCCAAGCCGTCAGTAAGCGGAGATTTCAAAACTAAGGGATCTGTTATTCTACGTTACAAAAGTGGGATCGCTATCGTAAATGATGAAGAAAGCTCTTGAAATACAACGAGGTGAAAAGTAAGGAGATGATGGACCGATTCAGAGAAATGCAGAGGTGTAAAGACATAATGGAATCTTAGAACCTTTTCAAAACAGAGGTGAACATACAGCGCAACATTAGCTCATTTATGTGTTCGTGATGAATGACCACTTCTAACCACAAAGATAAGGGACTGATTGAGAGATGTTGCTTTCCTTGACGACCGTGATCATATGGAACAACAAACTGGAAAACTGTATTTATGAGAGTTTGGCAAGGCTCCACTATTTGCTGCCATTGCATTCGTTGTGCAACCTCATTTTTGCTCACCATCCACTTGTGTCTTGGGATATCAAACTGGCACAACGCTCCTACCAACCATATCAATCCTTCTCCCTCCCTCATCCCCCTCCCTCCATCTTCTTAACGTGGTCTATTTTGAAATGGGCAGATTAATTGCTTTTGAACTTATTGAAGAGGTTGTTAAACACAGTTAAAAGTTTTTTGTGATAAAACGAGAGGTAGAAAATATACAAAGAGAAACCGAGTAAATATTCAGTAACTGTTGCTAATTTTATGCAAAATAGCTTCACTTAGAGGGATGGTTTCATGCATTGCACATTCTTTCGGAGGACATTAGACTGAAGCTGAGAGGGCGAGCATATTGCGCACATGGTAATATAAGGGCATTGCTTTCATAGCCATATATCAAGTGTTTTTAACCGCATTTTGGAAAGCATTATGCCCATCCTGAATATGGGTGTTATAAAGCCGAGTATTGATGATGAAGCGTAAAACGTTGAATGTTTCTACCGCAGCTGGATGTCCTTATCTTTGCTAAAAACTTGCAGTCAGCATTCTAATATTTCTCAACACTACCACACTTGGGTTTTTTTCTATCGAATTAGTGAAAAATCGCAACACCTCAATAAGATAGAGCGCTGCAGGTTTTCAGTGGAAGGGGAATGTTCGTTTCAGATTATTTTGATTCCTTAAACATTATTAACAATGATATTGGACCACCTTGTATGCTTCATATGATCATCTACAGCAAGAAACCATCGATGAAATAACGCTCACGCCTCAACGGAACGATACGATTAGAGATGTCGTTGCAAGAAGCTTGGTGGGTATAACTGCATGATTAAACTACACTCATATTAGTTGACAATCCGATTTAAAGCATTTAACAATTCGAATGAAGTCTTTTTCAAAAATTTCTTGAAAACATTTCGTAACCGACTATCACAGATTGCTTACTTCTATTGTGGAGTGAGATTTATTGATGGAGGGAAAGGAGGAGCACGACTATGGGTAAAAGGCGATAGTCAAGCCCACGGTCATTTCTCTTCCAGAAGTTCTGAGAGGGCAATTACTCGAGAGGGAGGCTTGTCCCATTAATGGTGAAGGGTACCCTTTATCGCGTCAAATCATTCCTCACCATTTTCAAAACGACTCATTACGGCCTCATCTCGTTCCGTTATCGCTTCTCACTTGCCCATTTTGTCGGTGCTCAAATGAAAACATGAAAACATCGGCAAATGAGACAAGCCTGCTCACGCAAAGAACTTCACCGAACACTTTGTTGATTGTTTCACAAACTCAGAACAGAAGTTCAACTCTTAGAACAATCTAAATTCCCCCC
>JAARMF010000264.1:76354-95145 GCA_022844705.1 Toxascaris leonina
TGACGACCAGCTGTGCACATATATCACTGGCAATTATCAAAACATACATTCTTCATTATTCGCATTCTGCTGTGAAAATATAGCACAGCAATATATCAATAGCAATGAAAATAGCATTGATGCTAGCTTAGAATTGATTTTTAGGGGGGGGGGGGGAGGAAGCGGGGGGGGGGGGGGAGTTGGGATAGGTAAGAGGAATTGCCAGGGAAAGATCGATAATCGCTCTAACCGACTATGTAATTTATCCTCGCAATTAAATGTTGCTAATTACGGTAAAGATTCATTACCGATGCAATTTTTTTGCTCCATATTTGTTATAGAGTATCCACAGTAATCAAAAATTTGAAACACCGTATATAATGAAGGATGAATTAATATCACTGGCATTTAATATATTTCCCTTCTTTAAGTTGCAAAGTTTATGTAAACGATAGTGGGCATATCATTTATCATATCTTCACCTAATCTCGTTCACTGCGCTCATTGAACTTCAGTGAAATTATTGAACTTGAAAACACTATATTAGATATTTGTCAATGGAAATATCTTAACAGTTTGATAATCATATGCTGGATGAAGTACTAGAATTAGGGAATAGGAAGAGGAATGACAAAAAGACAGGGGAGATTGGGAAAGGAAAAGAGGAATACTCAACTCTGATGAACTTGTGATGAGTGCCAAACACCGAAAGTTTATGAAAACTGGTATAATAAATGCAGTCCGAGGAGTGAGCACAATNTTTAATTCATATGTTTGAATCACGCACCTTAAACGCACATTAAATAACAAATCACGCACCTTAGGTATCTACTTTTTTACTCACTAGTGCCACAGCGTTCTCAGTGAGGTGTCATGCTTTTATTTATTTATTTATTCATTTACTTTTTATTCATTTAACCATTTATTAATATATATATATATATATATATATATATATATATATGTTTATTTGCCTATTTGTTATTCAATCTGTTTATTTGTTCATTCTTCTATTTTTTATTCATCTATCCACTTCTTTTCAACTACAAACCGTCATCGTTTTGTTTCCTATTTGAGAAAAATCGATATCCCATGAGAATTGTGAATTCATTCACCAATTTGCTATTGCATGCTATGAAACAGCCAAAATGTTGGCTTAAATGTATTCATATACGCTAAAGAGTTTTGAGATGACAGAAAAAAACAAAAATAATGAATTTATTGAAAAGACTCTCACTTATGAAAAAAACCAAATTAGTGGGCATTTAACAAGATAGTGCATTTCTCTAATTCCGCTGCTTAGATCCATCGATCATATAAATATTGAAAAACAATAAATGCACAATGCCTAAAAATGTGTTTTCCCATGAAAGATAATCTCGAACAAGCAAAGCAGCATCATTGGAATTTGATGGCAATAATGCGCATCTCGGGTGACCTCATAAACCCAATTTCACTTCGGTTGATTATCTTTCGTTTGTGAGTCGCTGAGACACTTCAGTATGTCTCAACGACTTATGGGTGAATTCCTTATTATAACGAAATTTTAAGTGAAAATTTGCGTAAACGATTGATTCGCGAAGGAAAAGCATAAGAGGCATTATTTAATTTTTTAGCAGTATTTTATGGCGGATCGATTCATTAAGCGAAATGGACAAAGTAGATGTGATGCCAGAGTCTCCGAGAAACACTTTCACATGATTGGATATTCTGAATAAATATATTCTCAAGTTCGAATGGTTCAGCTGACGGTTGAAAGCATCGTCGACTGATTGGATTTCACTGAAATTTGCAAATGAATTTGCATAAAAATTTACTTTTATCCATTTTCACATCTGTGGTTGTCGATAACGCATTAAAGGCATAAAAATATAATGGAAGAGTGGTAGACGGGCAAATGCAACCATTAAACCAGCGGTTATCAATGCTTAAATAATACCATTTTATAATCTCCGTCTTATTTTAGAAAAGTAACATTCGAAGGGCCTCAAACTGGAAAACACGAAGTTCCGATTTGCAGAGTTTTACACTCAAGTCGGCAAGTGAAAATTTGGCATAACGTTCTTTGAGGAAAGCACCGGAAGGGGTTGTCGGAGTGTATTGCGTTGAAATATTGCACATTGCGCTTTCAGCGACAAAATCTCTTCAGATCTATTCAAATGTTACTAATATTTTCGAGCGAAGCCTTTATATTTAACACTTAAGCGGACACCCCTGTTGTAAACAGTTGTCCTGAAATTCAAGAATTAAATACTCATCAGTTGGGAATACACCAAAATTGGCATCTCTTTAATAAATTTAATGCTGCATAAGAGGCTATCAAAATTAAATATTCTTACATGGGATGAATTCTTACATTAAAAAAAGGATTAAATATGGAATTAAATAAGTGGAATTAAATAATATTCTCTTACATGGGATGAATTCTTATATATATATATATATATATATATATATATATATATATATATATGTAGGCTAGGTGAGCTGTTAGGTCACCCTTTAACTAGACTAACAGACTTCATGAATTATTGAAAAAGCAGGTGGACTGCAAAATAATGCCCCTTTTTTTAGAAGAAGGCTCCTTTTTTATAACCTGCCCAACCTGAAATGAAGATCCGGTGTAAGATATATGCAACTTTCGACGCTTTTTGTGCATCTAGTGCGGCTAACTCTTCCGAAATTCGACCGTGATTAACGAGCGCGAAAGACGACAGAAGAGGTCAATCTGTCTTTAAAATATATTTCCCATCTCTTATAACTTTGATTTCGGAGGCTTACAAGTTCAAACTACCAATCCGGCATCTACGAGTTAAAACTACCAATCCGGCATCCGGATAGGCACACAGACACATACACTGAGGCTATGCTTCTGCAATGTGCTTTGCAAGTGCAAATATGTATAGCGTTCCATATGACTCACTCATAGCAGTTAAATTTGTACGTTTTCCTTCCGGTTACGCTATTTGACTACCTCAGATCTCTTTCTCACCAAATTCGTTTCTTTTTTTTTGATGTCGTGGCTCATATGTGCACGGCCCCTCGCCTTGCAATATTAGCTGGCTATTCCCAACGTTTTTCCCAATGAATCTTGTACTGCCCATACAAAATGCTTCTAATGCAAGCGATAAATATGTTTTACAAATTTTTTTCACCATGAATTTCTCAGCGGAGTCTCTCACAATCTAGATATAGGCTCCGGATATCGCTCCATGCCTGTAACACATCTGGAGCGATGAGGCGAGTGCAACTTTTTCTCCCTTGCAAAAGTGCAAGGGACTTTTTTTATACATTTGTGCGCGCCTGTTTGTCTGCTTGATGGCTTTCACTTAGGAACCATTGAAGTCGAAGTTACGAGGCTTATTGGATGCAAAGTACAGCCTACAATGATCTTTGCAACATTCACGTTGATTCACGGCTTCTGAAAAAAATGCTGCAGGCATTAGCAGCTGCTTGCAAATCTGCATGCATTTTGCAAGTTGAAAGTGCATGAAAAATTTTATTTTGCAAAGTACTTAGATAAGCAGTCAATTTAATTAAAATATAAATTCATTACTGCTGACATTATTTCATTTGTTGGCAATTTAGAGATAATTGGAGGTGCATTGCATAACAGCTGCTACGATATGATTCTTAAGTTGTTTTTAATTCAGTATCGTTAACCGAAGTCAAATATTGTCATGTTGGAGCTATTTCGATTTTTGTCGGAGTTATTATTCGTTGGGTACGATTATTCTCGAGGAAAGGAACAGGGTATATAAGAGCTCAAAAAACTTGATCGGTAAACATTATGAATGGATCAGCGCTTTTCCCACTCTGTGTCGTTCAATCTCATCTCTTGAAAACGTATTCTTTTAATGTCGCATGTCCAATGCATTCATCTCCATCTTCAGTTGTTTTATGCATTGCTATAATCTCATCGTATCTAATGTATTTTCCTGTCTGTGTGTCTGTGCGCCTGTGCGTCTGTGTTTCCGACTATTTCATTTCACTTGGTATAAGTGCTGTATTGATATTCGATCAGTGTCTGATATTCTAGAAATCGGTGATTGCAACATCGCAATTCTTTATGCTATCTATTTTAATCGAGTAAAGACGTTTTAAATTCAGTTGAAAGTCACTAAATTTGAAAGCCTTTTGCACAATACCTATCATAAGGATGCAAAAGTATTTAGTGCAACGGTAATGAAAGCAATCCAAATGCTTATGTAAATTTAAAAAAAAAGACAATATTATAAAAAAGAATTTCAAAATCTGAAATCTCACTCTTCACGGAGCGAATACGAGGGAGTCGTATAGAATTCCTATGTAAGCGATTTTGATTGCGACGAGCAGTAAGATTAGCGAAGGAATGTCGAAAGTAGAATCGGTTCCCTAATTCGTTGCGAAAAGATGCATCGGATTCCACTCGTCTTTATTGGAATATTTGATTAAAATTGCTCGTGCCGATAACTTATTTAGTTGCCAATCCCGTAAACCTATTAACTGCGGTTGCCCATATGTTATATGTATTAAGGCCAATCGACAGGATAAACGATTTCATCCTTGCGGTTGACCCTTCAATGAGTTCCTCGCGCTAATTTATGGATATGGAAGGATATACGGGAAGTTGCATAGAATTGCTATAAGATATGCAGCCTTCGAGGGAATCTTGATAATAATTGGGCGTTAATTGATGAGCGAAAGAAATGAATGCTTTATTCCAGCTGTTGAACAACATGCATAAAATGTTGGGCTTTATTTCTTCAATTTTCTACTCAACTCTATTCATTTAGTCGTCGAAGATTATTTTGATTGTCACGAAGAAAAGTGTTGTTAGAGCATTTTGAAATGAGGAATCAGAGTGGGGTGTTGACAAAGAATTGTATGTGAATAAGGCACATACCTTGACACTTTCCAAAAAAAAAAAAAAACTCGAGGCTGCGCACCTATGCACGTGAGTCATATTCACTGAGAACAAACACTTCCGCTCGGGCAAAGTGAATCTTCGATGTTATGCGATGACGACCTTCTCATTACCTGGGATAGTTTCCAGTCATTGTCATTCAATGAATAAGTGAGAGAACTGCATTTTGCTATATGCAAAAACAATGACACCATTTCCAAAGCATAACTACTGAAGATGGGAGAGAGGGGGGAAGGGGAGGATGGGGAGGATGTTCCATCCTCCCTCGGTCAAATTTTTCATAATGCTTGCTGGGCATTCTTCGAACTTACTGGTAATATCGAAATTTTCATTAGTTCCTATATTGTCCTTCATCCCTTCCCATCGTTTACCTGGAAGCCGAACAAACCACGAGAATGCCGTAGAATGCAATGTCTTTGGGCTTTTGGATTTGTTTGCCTTGCTGATTGTTGATTTTATTATAGTGAAAGAAACATTGTATGACAAATCGTCAAACAATATAGACCGTTAAGAGGGAGTACCAAAGAACGAGTGAAGAAGGGTGCTTCGCTGATGGGTAAGGCCATTTGATAGTCATGAAGAGGGTTCAGACCCCTCCTCTTCCTTCGGCTAATATTTAGAGACATAGTATTTGCTCTGTTTATGTGCAAAACCCGACGAAGACAATACTACAAGTGGGATTTTCGTCGTCCGTATGTTAGCTTGCACTCTGAATTAAATTTCCAAAAGAAACAAAAAAAGGGCAAATTCATATACGATATTCCAAAGCATTTGAAACATGCATTTAAAAAATGTTGGGGCTAACCAGATGAGTCATACTTAATTTACTTTTTGCAAAGAAATCATCTGTAATAGAATGTCTGCAATTGATTAGGATGACGTTTCAATATTCAAATGTGATTAAAAGAAAACTTTTAGAACAACACTGATGACCAATTAGCAAGTGAAAATACCCGAAAGAGCAGCCGATATGAAAAATGCTTTTACCACTTCGCTCACCATTCATACATCGCAAACATACTGCAAAATCGACTCAATAAATGAGCTTATAACTTAAGTGTTCCGATCACCTTCATTAATCTGTTGCAAAACGATCGTCCGTCCAATCCGACCGCTCGTAAAATGAGTGCAAGTCGGCGAGTTCATTCAAATATTCATAATTCTTTTTCAGAATTTCCATACATCAATTCGAAGTTCATATTGACCTCACCTTTTAGTTCATGTTATACGCGTCGAAAATTTACAACGTCAGCTTCAATCGAGCTAAACAGACAAACCGACGGACAGACAGGCACAGACATACGCATAACACTTATGCGAACGGAAATGGTGCAGTCTTAATATGCTTCTCCAATTTGAATTTGCTAAAAACGTCTGAGTGAAAACGTTCTTATTTTGGTGCAGTGCACAAACTACAGCATCGATGATATGAAACACGTTCGTCTTGGTTCACCAACCAATGATCACTTAAATGCACGGCTGACAGTCACTAATTGATGAAGGCACCGAGACAACAAATAGATTCTCTTTTTTGTCTTTCTCAGAGGGTTCCCCAAATGCCTGCTTCATTGATATCTTCTAGTTTTCTATATCTGCCTCTCTTCAAATATCCTACATCTAAGAAAAAAAAAACACGCTCACTTCTCTCTTCGTTTGCATTCATCTATTTTGCAGCGTATTTTTCTTTTCACAAAAACTGCATCGTCGACGTTGTATTTCACGTGAATAGAAATGAGGCATTCAACGAAATGTTAGAAAAGTGCACGTGAACAATTTGATGGATGGATGGTGCTTTATGGTGCCTCACATCTTGCCCATTGCAATATTCATATTTAAGGATGTCAAATATTCCGTATTCACTTCTCGTTTGCCTCTTTGTCGGCCGCACCTCTCTACTGAGAATGAATGATTAAGACCGCTCTTGTTTCTGCAAAATCCCTCACTTTCTACCTCATTTTGCCAACTTTATAACTAGCACTGTTTGAAAAAAGATATGAAGTTGAATAACTTTTGCAATTTATATATTTTATTACCAAAAAATTATCTATAATCGTGCATTTATTTGTTCTCCTTACATATCCCTACGAAAACTGTTATAGAATGCTGACAAACTGCCAAAATTATTCGTAAAAATAGATAACATCGTTGAGGATTTCTTTGCAACATTTTCGATGATTCACATATTATTCGCTATAAGTCACGAATTTATGAAAAAGCGTTAATTATACATTCTTTTTTTTTTCATAGATTTTGTCCCAACTAGCTCGAAACCAGTGGAGTCTTTAAGCGGTGCTCATGCTTGATTTCACTGTTGCTAGTTTGCTCAGATTGTACGAAGTTGTATGAAGTCCTGTTTTGGAATTTACATAAATTGCACTGTACTTATTGCAATAACATATGATATATATAGATCTCATGAAATTTCAATTGGAAAATTATTTGTCATTCAAAGATGGCAAAGTCATAAAGATTTCGCAGATTTCTCTTATTGAGTAGATTCTAAGGATTTTTAGGGTGATGATTGGGCAGTGCTAATTGATTTGACCACTATGAGATGAGCTGATGTTGCTTAATTTGGCGATCGACTCAGGGTCTCAAAATGTTGTTCCGCGTGAATGCCGAATACGCACAGATCAGCGAGATCATCAACGGTCTCTACATCTGTGGAGTTACATCACTGAATGTGGAAAATATGGAAAAATACAACATATCACTGATAATCAATGCGACCACTGAGGTTGGTTATCCTTCTTCTTTTTAATAGATGCAATTTTATTTATTCGCCAATAAAGTAACACAAAAAAGGAACTGTTGTTGAAATGAACTCTCTTGTTGTGAGTGTATATTTGAGGGTAGCTGATAGGAAATGCGATCGTTCAGGTGTAAAATATAAGAGATATTCAAGGTGATATAATGCAGCTTAATTTTTTTTTAATGAGACAACCCTATTTTTGTATTGAAAATAAATCCTTTGTTCACTGAAATCGATTTTCAGGTACCGAACGCTCGTTGCCTAGGTGCAATTCCTCGCGCAAAGTTATGGCTTGAAGACACGCCGAATGCAGACCTTTATTCACATTTGCACATCCAATGTGATCAGGTGAGCAATTTTTATGAAAAACCCTTCAACTTTTTCATATTAATAAACAACTACCGTTTAAAAATTTTAAAGAGATGAAAAATTTGTCGAGCCGTTTTTCCTACGAGAAAATTTGTGTATATTCTTTCAGAGACTGAAGAGAACTACACGAATACATTCTGAAATATTTTGCCATACACAGACAATACTCATTCAAAAAGTGTTTATTTCTTTCAGATAGAGGAGGTGATATCACAAGGGGGCAAAGTGCTAGTTCACTGTGTTGCTGGTGTTTCAAGATCGGCGTCTATATGTCTCGCCTTTCTTGTCAAGTACCGTAATATGTCACTTCGTGATGCCTATCAACATATGGCGTCTAAGAGACCGATGGTAAGACCGAACCTTGGCTTCTGGAGGCAACTCATCTCTTTCGAACAGGTGTGTATGTTCCTGTTCTTTGCATTTTCTGGAAATGTTCGCTTAAATCATCCAAGCAAAGTATTACATCTTCTATTTCGTCTATTCTATTCGTTGACTCAACTACTCTACCTCGATAATATATAGATTACTAAATCATTCTGGTAGTTCAATAACTGTTTATCCTGAGGACAATAAACCATTATTGTCATTCATTCGCAATATTATGGAAGTTAATGAAATCAGCTATCAAATTATTCCTTTGATTCTTTATATAATCGGCGAGTTTAATCGAAGTTGGGCTCGTCCAAAATGAATGCCGCATGAAAATTTGCGTCGTATGCTCGAGTCTTCGCCTCAGACAACGATTGTTTTTTCAGGAAGTGAGACGAACAAAGGGATCCGTGAGCCTTGTTATGTTCGGCGACCAACTCATGCCTGACATTTACAAAAAGAGTGATGTAAGTCTTTTTTGCATAGGTTCGTTGATCACTCAATAACTTCTATTCTGTGTGTTTTTTAATCCAATTTTTTGCGAGAAAACTGTGTAAAAACTTGAAAATCAGCTGCCAATTCAGCTCTTCTAGGCCAGCAGTAGGCCACCTAAAATTGTACAAAATAAATGAGTCTTTCAATGACATCGTTTAGAAAAATGATTTAATAATTTTTTAAGAGTTAATGTTTTATGAATGAACCAAAAGGAAACGATAAGTAATGATGAATCAAGTCAAGCAAGCAAAAGAAGTGAAGGCATCAAGGAAGGTTTTTACGAGAAAATGAAGACTTAGTTCAATGGGGCGGCCGGTTAATTTGTGCCTTAAATGATTAGCAAATTATTGAGCAATGTACGTTTTCATGCGTTAGTGTTATTTCCACACCACCGTCGCACTTTCTGCAATTCGAAACATAAAGCTTTGCTCTATATAACATTCGATCGGTTTTATTTTGAATTTATGAAATAATCTTTAAGTAATAAGTATAAATAAATATTCGTCCCGCTAAGAAGTTGATTAATGCGAAAGGAATTATTTACGCAATGTTTAGATCACAAGTATCAAATTTCATCGGTAATTCCATTAATGAAGCAGAAAGACATTTACACATCGATACATTATATACTCATAAATAATGCATTCACAATGCACATTTTACAAAGAAATTGCAAAAAATGCAATCATTTGATGATAAAACTCCATGACGACGTTGTGGAAATTTTCAGAGTATTGAAGAAGTTGGAAGTGAGTCAATGCATTCTCATTCTTCGAATACGCATAGGTTCACACCATCGTTGGAGCCGCTTACCGAGATTGTTGAGGCAGCCGCATAGACGAAATTGCTGTGGATGTGTGATGCTCTCCATTTGTTGCGCATCGTTGTTACCAACAGTTATTCCGTACATTCATGTAAATTTATTTATTTACTGTTCAATGATAGCAGTACTTTTGGTTCGGCTAACTATGCTAACTGGGCCCGCATACTGCTTCGATTGCTTGCTAGGAGACCTGACCTAATTTGATCTCACGATGATGCTATATCTATCAATATCATTTTGAACTTCATGACGTCATAGAGAGTAATATTCACTAAATGGTTCGCAACTACATGCACCTATTAAATGCTATTCATGAAAAATGTCGCGTGTTTCATATCAGCATTCGTTACGAATAGTTTCACAGGCTAATTGGTGGGCCTCTTTGTGCTGCAGGTGATGCTCATGACCTTGGTGTTGCATTCGGCCCTGAACTTGACTAAAGAGTGCAATGTTCCGCTGCTGCACAAAACTTTTTGCAGCGAAGTGTATTCTTTCTGTACTGCAGAATTGATTTATCGAGCTTCATCGAAAAGCCTTTATAATCGACCCGCTGACTCGATTTCGAAAACTTTGCTCCTGTGTATCTTCTTACTTGGATTCTAACACCTAATTATTATTTAATATCGAAGAGTGCTTCATCCATATTCTTTTCTGCTAAGCTTGCCTATACCAGCAAAATTATCCCAAGATTTCGAAAACCTTGAATCTCGAGTAACTAGAGCATCACAAGCTGAAATAGCTGAAATCTGGCTTAATTCATCGTAGCAGGTTGATGCTCGGCTTATTCGTCATCCTCTTATTTGACGATATTCTGCACAATTCCCAGTCCCGTGCTGTGCAAGCCTGGAATCTTCAGTTTGCCGCTGTCGTCAGTGCATCCATTCCTTCAGCTTTTAAAATGTGAGTGAGTCATTTTGATCTATACAATGCAATTGCCCTCAAATATTGGAATTTCTATTCGTTCGGTTTGCAGCTTTGCGAACATTTTGCTCTTTCCGTGACCACATAATTTGTCTATATTTTCCCACTTTGGGAGAATGAAATAAATAATCGGAATAACTAATTGAGAGAAATTAGACAAAATTGAGATACTAGCAATCGCACTGCCATTAGGTCATTTTCGATGGCTTTGCTGCCGCTGGCGTCTTCCTCGCTTTCACTATCAGTGGTGTCACTTTTACATCCAGTGATGCCATCTTTCTTATATCTATAGTAATCTCGTTTCTGTTAATATCATTCTAATCAATTTTACCATCCGCGAAGCTACTTTCGCATCCAGTTTGCGCCGTTTTCTTCGTTTTTATCCTGATGATGCAACCTACATGCAACGGTAAAGCCATGCATCGCTCGATGACAACCAGTTCTCGCCCAGAAATCAGAAACGTAACGTCCTCGTGTATCGCCTATTTCTTTGATGTCGTCAACCTAGTTCGATGAAAACTACTGCTTGCTTGGAGTAGATTATGGTGGTTGGTTTAAAGTAGTTCATAACGTTGCTATAACATTGAGTGACGCGAACAAATTGCAGATACACAGTAAAGTTAGGGCCGTGGGGTCGTCACACTTGCAGACGATGTTATTTCGTCATCTGACCTCTATTTTCCACTCGAAGCCATCTTCTGCCGACAATCAATGTCCACTCAAATCAGTTGCGTTATCCAGTGAATGACGAAAAAAGCTATCAGTATTACGTTAAGAGGTAGCATACGTCTGCTTATTGACATCACGAGGAGAAAATGTAATTGAAGTTGAATCAGCCCATTCGAAAGTCAAAAGCATCCAGGCAGCAGTAAAAACAGTGGTAAAATGGCATGAAAAGATCAAGCAGCAGGGAAAATCTCGCGTTAACATACCGAAAATTGTCGATGAAACACCGAGAATATATGAAAGGCAACAGGAAGTACAACATGAAATGCATGATTTTCTTGACAGCTTAAAGGCTGCGTCATCGTGGGAAAAGTGAGCGAGGTGACGTCACAAGACGAGAAAGTTAAGTGGCGGAGCAGAAAGTTCGCGGAACGATGGTACTCATCGAAAATGGCTTAATATCGTAAAATTACTTTTCATTAGCCCCAATACAACGTCAAAAAAATTCAAATTGGCTTTGCTAGAAATGGTATCATCGTAATGACGTCATCGTAAGGACACTGTGGGTGGGGCATATCGATAACGGGCGTGGCTGATTACCGTAGCTGGCTGGCAGGTGAAGTCGTATTAACTGTGTGATACCCTCATGGATCGAAGGTATTATCAAAATAAACGACAGTGAGATTGGCATTTCACTTTTCCGATTATATTTACACATCCCGAAGTGGGAATGAGCATGAACAGTGAGAAGGAGAAAGCGTCCGGAGAAGCACAATTCAGGCTAGCAGACATTGAATTTGTAGGAGCAGCACTAGCATGCAGACCCAACCACAGCTTGAGTGCTGAAGAAGTGGTGCATTAACGATTTCAGCGGGTGAACGTCAACCGTCAACGCGACTGCTTTCTTGTCACTATCTCGTCTTGATGTGGTGCTTTCTTGTCAAGTTGCTAGGTGAAACTTCCTTGTCATCGTCAACCCCGCTAGCTATTACATTTTTTTTCCAGGTGAATAGCATCGTTGCTTCAGGTGAATGGAATCCGTGCTCTAGAGCTTGTACTTGAATGCACCGGAAGAAGGTGCGAGGTACACCATCAATCACCTTCAAGCATCCTCATAATGAGCGAAATGAGGCCTTTATGGTGTGTCGGGAATTAGAATAAAAGGACAAAAAAATGATGAGCAGCAATAAAGCTTTCAGAGAACAAGGAACTTGCCCGTTCAGGCCGTCGTCCGACCATAATTCAGATGGGGGTGAAAAGTTTCTTCAATCACCAATCTTGTATATATTCGTCTCCATCTGTGATCTCTCTACGAGTTGGAGATCTTTCACTTCGTGCACTCTCGATACATTTTTGGGTTAGTATTCGACCCACTGGAAATATTCTGAGAGAAGTTACTGAACGAATTTTGCGAGATTGTTGTTGTAAGTAACAATCAAAGACACACAATCATTGATAAACAATTCGCATGTCGGATCGCTCTCAGCTGACATTTGACGTTCACCTGTCACTACCTAAGTTTTACGAGGACTCAAGATTACTGACTGAGCTTAAACTTTTTTAACTAAGTGTTCCGATTTTGAATGTTTGGGGTGATGTACTTTTATATGATTTGTTTTAAGAATTCAAATTTATGCTCTATAACTGCAATCTCATTCAGCCTACTCGCAAATTATTTGAGAGAAAAACCGAAAAGGCTACAGCTTCGACTAGGTAGTGCATTCGCTTCGAAGTTCAGTTCACAATTCTGTGTTATGCACATGCGTATCATGATCTTGCAGCGGCGATAAATTTCTTTAGAACGAGATGCTCGTCGCGATAACTGCTGAAACGCAGACGATCTGTGCACACGATCTGCCAAATTTGGTTCTTAGTCATATTTTTTGTCAGCTTCCGATGATAAATGATTGCGAAATTTCAAATATCTTATAGGTACGTCATTCAGATATTTCATTGGTGGACATACATAGAGGTGGTTACGTTCCAGACCAAGAATATTTTCAACCTAACGCTCTGATTTCTATGAGCATAACTCTTACAAAGGAATTCATCTTTCCGAATAGAAATGAAAGATGCACTGAGGTAACCAAACTCTGCCCTTCGAACGACGCATGTAGAAATGAGGCGAATTTTATGGATTCCGTTGAGGAATTAGATAAGAAAACAGAAAAAAAACGGAAGCAAATGAGTTCCAAATTGCTCCGATTGCTCTGATTGAGCTCCGATTCGAAACTGCATGATCGCAATGCGCTCCCCCACAAATCGCTCCTCGACCTTATTCGCTGTTAAAATTCTTGTGGCTTTCCAAATCCAAGAAGTGCGAGTATTTGGATGTTGAAACCCCACAGGTTCTTCAGATGTATTATGCTCCAAAAGGGCGCGTTGCTTTATACAGTCGATATAGAGTCCACAACAAGTGCTCAGCGTTCTACAAAAGCATTGAGCCTCATAGATGCATGCGGTCCCATAGGGGATGGTGCTTTATAGTGCGCGGTGTTCTACCGGTGGACGGTGCTCCATAGGTGCATGGTGTTCCATAGGTGCATGGTGCTTTATAAGGGCACGGTGTGCCACAGGTGTACCTGTGCACCTCTATATGTTTCAGTGCCTAGCATAGCACTTGTTCACAACTGGCGTTTGTTTTCTCTTCTCCGCTTCCCTCCGATGGCCACCTCGTCAAGTATATCTTTTGCGTTTGTATGGCACTGAAATAGGTGTATTTTTTGCTTTACATCGATCATCTGCAAACACTACTCGTCTGAAAATTTCTTGATGCTCGATGAGGAGCTAGCGATCCCATTTCCAACAACTTTCTATGATAAAGGTAACATACTACATATAAGAACGGCTTATCACTCTCATTTGTTTCGTTAACCCTTCGAGGGAACACAATGGATTCTATCAGGTCATTAACAATAGAGCACATCAAAGATTCTGCATGAAGAGCGAAGCTTTTGAATAATATCAGCCACGGTTATCTTCAATGTGATCTTCATGGCTGTTGTAGCAAAGCAGTATCTAGCGTTGCAATGAAATGGAATTTTAGATGCTAAGCAATCATTAAAGTGTGCTTCTTCAAAGCGGTTGCCGATGTGATGAAGCCGATGTGCCTGAGAACTTTCACTCTCACATATTACGTCGGAGCTATAATTACAGTAGGGATGAAGTTTCTATCTATGAGGCTCACGTATTCAAAATTCATTGGAAGCGATAGATTTTATCCGTATTAGATGAGATGAACACAAAAATAATGAGGTGGAATAATGCAGTTCACATTAATTGTGCATTTATTATGAGCGAAATTTTTATGCAATCAATAAATAAGAAATATAAAATTCTTTTCGAATTAAAAATATTTGATGAATCTTTCAAATTGTTAAATGATGGAATTGGAGAGGAAATTGCTGTTAATTGAATGCGCAATCCGCTGCCATTTCAAGGAAATCTTCCAAATGAGCGTTTTTCTCATCATCGCATTTCACTGAGCAGATTCCATTTCAGAGAGTGAAGTAAAAATTAGCAATTTTAAGAGTATTTCACTAGACAATAATTGAGTTGATGTAACATCGGCTCTCTACGACGGCATTTATTGCATCTTAAAAGACTTTCATAGTGCACTCTGCCGATTACTTTTTACGACATTTCATGCCATTATGCGTGTGTTGTGTTCGTCTGTCGGTTGTTTCAACATTAGAACCACTTCAGTTACAATGATGAAATTTGATGCCTACAAAGTAAATTATCATCTCCTCTTCAGCAATTCATTTTGATGCAAAAAATGATGTTGAATCAGTCGAAATTCGAAGGCGCAAAAAATTCGCACATTTGAATTTCATGTGAATTTTCACTTAACGCATCTCGAAGTCATCGGAGAGCTGCTTTCTGCAGATTTGTGCGAGTATTTGAGTTTCTAACAAGTTCCGAGAGCATATGTATTATTTCCTTATAAAACTTGTTTGCTAGGTGAGGAAAAAGCGAAAGAGCATACCATGCTAGCACTCCTGACCACATTTCACTTGTGAGAGATTTCAGCTACAACTTTTCATTTAATAAGCAAATGAAGTTCAAAGTTTAGGAACGTCATCGCTGAATGATGGAAATGATTTTGATGATCCTCATCAATCTTTTACCATTTCATGCACCAACATCATCATTTCCTTTTCAAGTTTGCAGTGTTTCTTTCAAATTTCAAGAAGGCAATTAAATATTGACATCTTTCTACTCGTGCAACACCAACAAGAAACTGCCCATTATTCTGAATGTAAAATAAATCGTTTCGAAATTGGTCATTTGCAGTGTTGCACAGAAGTGGCATTCAGCAAAAAGTTCATATAGTTTGAGCAGTGCAAACCGATAAAAAGCAACCAGTAAAGTGCAAATATTTTTTTTTTTGAAGGATTTAGAAGCCGTTCGCTTAATTGGATTGTGAAGCCGAAATGTTGCGTCGTCTCAACAACGCTATTTATTTTTCCTTTACCCCTCTGCGATGTCAAGACATTTGATGGCTAGTCCTGAATGATGCCCATCGCGCACAATGGATAATTGTAGATGCGGAGGCGTTATGCTGATTACCCAGCATGCGATGATGCAACGAACTGCACACAGCAAGGAAAGTGGTCTTCTAGATGCGGCAACCTATCTCCAGAAATGTGCTGTAAATGACAGTATAGATTAAAGTACAAAGTACATTGAAACTAACGAAGTTGGTCTAGATAATACTAGTTGAAAAAAGGCAGTTATTGCAATTATAAAGGCATATTAGGGGGGTGGATAATGGGTACACATGTGCAGATGTGTGCCTATGAAGAACACTGGTCCCATCTTGTTGATTTCTCCGATTTTTGCTATCACCTTTATCTTATAACGATCTCAATTTTATAGTATATATTCTTACTTCCACTAGCTTCTGTGACAGAATGGCATTTGATTCAATATAAGCCGTGTTTCCATTTAATAGCCGAAATTTTTTGTATATTCGTAACAATCGTTTAGAAGGTTTGGAGAGTCTTTGTAATGGTCGAATAAAAAATGTCAATCACGTTAATAGAAACTGATGAATGATATCCCCATTTACATGATGCCCAGAGCACGTACCATATTTGTCATATCTTTGATACGCAACGTATATATCATAAATATAGCCACTATAGGCTTATAGTGCACCATATGTTATTCGACAGAAATTGCTGTGATTGAGAATATGCAAAAAACTCCACAAAGTTTCTCTGAGTTTCTCAGCGAAAGAATTTGTTCGTGAGCATATATGGGCATTACCGAATGTAAAGTGATGTAAACACTCGTTCTTTTCTCATTGTAATGTTTTCTTTTCTTCGTAGTTTTCTCGAATTATCTAAAAAATATAATCGTGATTAAGGAAATATATAGCGGATTGTTTCTTTATTGTTGTAGCAGTCCGCATAGCACAGCAATATAATGAAGCATAGAGATGGACAGAATGCGACAAATGCCTTTATACGAGCAATTCGGCCAACTTATCCCCACGAAAGGATTAAATTAGTTATATTGTTGCTGGTGCTCGCATAAATCCCAAAGAGACATATCAGAGAAGGATATCAACGATTGCAGTTATTCGACATTTATGGATGCCATTTTCATATCACACATTCTATGTGATAATGTCACACTAGTTGAGAGTACAAATAAGCTGAGTGGAGTTGATGGTGTCAAATGCTATCGTCGTTTGCAAATGATTTCAAAAAAGAAACTATATCTGAGGACTTCTGTACCCGATAGATAAGATGAAATTAGGCGTTGTATCATGTGTTATGCATAGCCATGAGCGAGAATGTGCAAGAGAGCGTAAACGGCGAAGAAGAGATATCGGAAAAATAAATCTGAGGTTTTCAGAAGGTCAGTGGATCATTTGAAATCAACACATTTATACAGTTATCTTGAATATATTCGATGCCTGACGTGCAATTCCTTCTCTCTCACTTATATTGATGAGTCATAAAATTTTAATTTGTTATGAATCTGAAGTGATTTGATTTGTGTCGTTTATTTCCGCTTATTTATATTTATTTGACGTATTCATAATCAGCTGTTTCATTTATCAACAATTCATCAACAATTGAGGTTATTTCTGGAAATATATAGCTTCTGACACTTTCCGACTTTCAAATCTTGCTTAACTCCCTTCAACTTTCGTATTCTTCAGTTACTGCCATTATATCCACTAATAATAACAACAAAATTTTGTACACTCTAACTAGATGGCAATCATATTCATTGGCGACCTTCTTAATCGAATCACTATTAACACTTGGCATTTCAAGTTCTTTTATGTTCGGTACCACTTATGTGGTTGCCTATTAAATATATCGATAACATATCTATACATATGTCGATATCTAAACTTATCAAATAGTACTACTGACAAGTAACTCTGCTAAATGTTTTTTTTTTCAACTTCAACATGCTCAACGACACATAACGCTTGCATGTTCACGTTAGCACCCACTTCCGCCGAATTCCAGCTGGACGTTTGAAGCATCATAATTTTAGGAAGTGTAGGTTTATACATCTATCCATCTCAAAGTCAACTCTCGAGTTGGCCTTTGCGATTACGAATGGTTGTACTGCGTCAAGGCGACTTTTCATAGCTGCGCTTTCGCACAGCTGATGCATTTCACTTTGACAAGTTAGGGGATCGGGCAACGAATAACGTTCAGGTTTCGTGGGCAGTGCTTTATGCATCTGCGATTAGGCGTTCCGGAAGTTGTTTTGCCGAAGCGTTGAAAGTTGTTGTGATCACAGAACTGCGTCAGAATATGCGGAATGTACTTTTTGGTGAACTGTGATCACATATTGAGGAAACCAAACGACTTTTTAGATTCCGAAGACTGTGAAAGAGAGGACTATGGATATTATTCGGAATATGTAAATGAAATCAGCTTATCATTCGCAAGGAAAACCATTGAATACAGAAAACTTTTCCTGTTTTATTCGCTCCATAGTTAACTGATTTAAAGTGTAACCTAACGATTCTATTCTTAGACGGCTGTGTCTACCAATTGCGGCGCCAATGTCCCGGGCTTAGGTCGATCTATTAGAGGCACTACTGCAGAGCGTCAGCTACGCATCACGATGAGCGTATCGATGCAAATCTATCTCGGGTAGGGAACTGCTATTCACGATGACTAACTGTGTGGAGCTATTGGTGACGGTAAAAATAAATGAAAAGTGTTGCTCGATTCATTCAAAAATTAATCTTATTGGAGTATATTCTGATGGTTTTTGAGTGTATTCTCAAAGATTGCCAAGAAGCATCCCTACCTCCGTTTAGTTTATTGAAGTACAACATCCTTAGAGATAGAGATACGTATGTAAACCAAGAGGTGCGGCGTAGTTGCTATTCAGCCGTGAGTACAAATCCTGGGCTACCCTGCCCACATCATGCGGGCAGGGTAGCCCAGGATAGTAGCTCATCACGTGCTGAATAGTAGAATTTTTCATGAAGTTTGCTAGGTTTCTTTACGCATTTCAAATAT
>JAARMF010000264.1:95414-110013 GCA_022844705.1 Toxascaris leonina
ATATTATATATTATATATATATATATATATATATATATATATATATATATATAATGGCTTCCCTCTTCTCTCTCCAACGCATAGCAAGTTTTTTAGAAGATTTATATTCACGAGCGGATGATATACCACGCAACGGTAAAGGTGATGCATCATCTTTAAAGGGTGTCAATAAGACATATGGTTAGAGTATTTGCCACTTGTTTTTGAGTATATGCTTTATAATTTGATGTCCGCTTCACAACAGCTTCAACGGCTATTCACGTGAAAAGGACGTTGTGCAGTGGCCGCCTACGAAATCACTGCTAACCACTCGCCGTTCGATTTTATTGTTTGCTGTGATGACGAAGCAGCTAACCCATAAATAGATCACTCTCATCGTCTATCAGAGAGTGATGAAATCGAAATATTGCACAATTTTTGTATATTGCATAACAAAATGCAATCGTATTTCTTTGATTTGTAATGTGAATGAACGTAAGAAATGTTTCCGTTTATCAAATTTTCCATTCCATTTAGTGAATCAAGAGAAAGTTCGACTGAAAAATTGAAAAATTTAATGATTTTATTAAATTCCTCAATCAAAATGTTGATGTCAAATATATTCGATCGGATCGAATAATAAAGATTACTGAATAGTACAATTAACGTCGTAAGAAGATTTAATCGTTGGAACGATGCTTAAAAATTATTCGATTCACCTAATGACTGATTTCCATCGCTAAGAATGTTTCGTTGTTTAATTGTGCTCAATTGAATGTCGATCGAGGATATGAATAAACTCAATCAAAATAGGGGAATAATTATAAAATAATAAATATTACAATTGATCGGACTTCTTTCAAAGATTATCTGAATTTGATTTTTCAAGCAAAGATATTCATAAAAACATCGCTTCCCATTATTAGAGGTTTCAAGCTAAACTAACCTACCTATTAGTGGATTTGTGTGTTTATATTCTGTTTCCTTTTGAAATTCTATTCTTTTCGCCTAAATAATCGACGTATAAAAACGCTTCATTTATGAAAATTTATGTCGTCATTTAATAGATCCAAGAAGTTAAGCGCAATGCTGAAATGGAAGTTTTGTCAAGCTTATGCTTATGGTGGAAAATGCGCATTTTGCAGTTCTTAGGCGTACAACATTATAGAGAAAAAGAATTGGTTGAATTATTATAAAAGCATAGAAAGTGCGAAAGGATGGCTAGCATAATATGCGTTATTGCCTTTCAGACCAACCGCTCGCATAAATCACTAACAAATAATGGAGCATTTCCACTGATACTTGCTGGGAAAAAAAGAAGAGATTCTTTTTCTTCGTGGTTGACTGTCAGTTGCAATTCGACCGTTGTCAAAATGCATACAAATATTTGTCACAACAAAATATTTTCAACTCCTTTTTCAAAGGGGAAGATGAAAGATGGAATAACCCCATACTGTACACACAAGTGAACTACGCGAATATGCATGCGCAATACTTATGCAGTCGACTTCACAAGCGACTCTAGTGATATATGAAAACTGCATCAAAGCATAAGCTGGTGGATTTGCAAAAACTATGATGGGGTGTGCCATATATTTCCATTCGTACTTGGCTTTGACGAACCCGACAGTTCCATAATTCTTTTTGAGGTTGCTTTCTCAATTAGGAGGATTGTCGCCACTTCAGCTGATTAAAGACTCTCTTCGTGAAAGAACTTTGTGGTCCCTTTCTCCGGAATTAATATTTTGCCGTCGAATAATTGCTCTGCACTTACTGCTGATCGGTGACTGGTTCGAAACGTTTGGCTATTTTACTGCTTTTGCCAATTTCAAATTTTCTTTATATTATATATTAAAGATGAATGGCATTGTAGCCATTTTGATTCTGAAATAAATTGCATTCTTTGTTCTGACTGGACACAAAAATAGCTCCACTATAGCGGTCTTTCTAAAGCAAAGTACATGTTATAGTTTCTCGCCTATTCAATGGGCATAATGAAAGCAAATAATGGCATGTCACTTTTTAGGAAATTCTTAAATGCATTGTTGTGATTGGTTTTTAGCGTAGATAATGAGTAAGTTATAGATTCATCGAGTTGTTTGCCTCATCAGAAACTCAAAATTTTGTCATCCTGAACTCATAGTTTGACTTCTTTTAGAAATGCTAAATGCCATCTACAACTATGCTATGATCGGCTCTGAAACCAACTTTACATATGTACACAGACGGGTCAATATATTTGTAAGCGGAAGAGAACATATAATGGATTTTACAAATAAAAAGTTGCAAAATATACAAAAAGAGTTTGAATATGCTTAACTGAGGTGATCGGCGCCGTTTACCATATCACTGACCTTCTAGATCGAACTGTTGCTTCCTTGTTAGCTCATCTGAGTGTATGGAATTTCACGACGTATTTTTGAGGTTTCTAGTTGAAACGTCGCAATATTTTCTGCCCATCAATACTTGCATTTACTAGTCAAACCATTTTCATTTCTACAGTAACAACTCATCAAGACGGAGAGTAAACCCCGATGTGTTCACATGTGATTCATGTGATGGATTGGCATTAGTTATGTTTTTATCTTTAGAGAGGGAAATAAATGCACTATCTTTTTTTTTGTTGTTTTACACACAACCATTCTGCAGATGTGTTTCTGCGAAATTCTTAGACATCCATGTCCTCTCGAAAGTGATGCTTCGTTTCACGTGCATAGTAGTGGGACATTTTGCAAAGAGCTTAGTAACGGCACATGCGATTCACGTGAACAACTGGGGAGGCTGCTCTATTTGTTCGCCTCTTATTCAGCGTCGATTTTCATATTTAAGGGACACACTCTGAGCCAATGGGCACTAACACGTTGCTCTCTCTCTCATTTCAGCGGTGCGTCGAAGCCATATCGGCGTGGCCAGATGCTTACAGCTCAAATTGCTTAGCAGATATTCTTGAATTCAACTGTAATTGCTTGTTATCACTCATTTTGTATCACTATACCTTTACAATTATTGATTCTCAAATTTTGCATCCCCCAGCACAGAGTTGCAATTCCAATATTACTAGTAAATAAAACACATTTTATTATGGTTATTTATTTTGATTTATTTAATTAAAAATCACTTCTTTCAAAATTTTATATTTCATAAATGCGTCACGTACAAATGTAACGTTTTCAATAATAATTCGAACAATTCTGGGAACTTTTTTCGAATTATGAGGGAATTTTGCATCTCTTTGAAGAATAGCACATAACTGCCGAATTGTCTGAGAGTTTATTCGCCAAATTCGATGCATATCGGAGATTAATTTAATTTAGTTATTATTATATTTATGTTGTTTTTTGACGATCGCAATCATCTCAAAAGATTATCAAATGTTTTCGTTCTATAAATGGTGTGAATGATTCAGGACTTTGGAAATGTTGTTCCGCGTGAATGCCGAATACGCACAGATCAGCGAGATCATCAACGGTCTCTACATCTGTGGAGTTACATCACTGAATGTGGAAAATATGGAAAAATACAACATATCACTGATAATCAATGCGACCACTGAGGTTGGTTATCCTTCTTCTTTTTAATAGATGCAATTTTATTTATTCGCCAATAAAGTAACACAAAAAAGGAACTGTTGTTGAAATGAACTCTCTTGTTGTGAATGTATATTTGATGGTAGCTGACAGGAAATGCAATCGTTCAGGTGTAAAATATAAGAGATATTCAAGGTGATATAATGCAGCTTAATTTTTTTTTAATGAGACAACCCTATTTTTGTATTGAAAATAAATCCTTTGTTCACTGAAATCGATTTTCAGGTACCGAACGCTCGTTGCCTAGGTGCAATTCCTCGCGCAAAGTTATGGCTTGAAGACACGCCGAATGCAGACCTTTATTCACATTTGCACATCCAATGTGATCAGGTGAGCAATTTTTATGAAAAACCCTTCAACTTTTTCATATTAATAAACAACTACCGTTTAAAAATTTTAAAGAGATGAAAAATTTGTCGAGCCGTTTTTCCTACGAGAAAATTTGTGTATATTCTTTCAGAGACTGAAGAGAACTACACGAATACATTCTGAAATATTTTGCCATACACAGACAATACTCATTCAAAAAGTGTTTATTTCTTTCAGATAGAGGAGGTGATATCACAAGGGGGCAAAGTGCTAGTTCACTGTGTTGCTGGTGTTTCAAGATCGGCGTCTATATGTCTCGCCTTTCTTGTCAAGTACCGTAATATGTCACTTCGTGATGCCTATCAACATATGGCGTCTAAGAGACCGATGGTAAGACCGAACCTTGGCTTCTGGAGGCAACTCATCTCTTTCGAACAGGTGCGCACTTCCTTCAATATTATTTGAAGGTTTTGCCTTCCAGAGAACTGTTCCGTATTAAAAAGTTTTAAAGGAGTCTAACGGAACGAGAAAACACTTTAATGAAATTCATGCAATTTACTGTGGGTTAGTTTGCGTTCCTTTTCGTACACTAATTCCTGAGGGAACAAAATATTTTAATACTCTTGTTTGAATGCTGTTATTTATGACTGCTTATTTGATTTTCACTGTTTCGTTATTTCAGGAAGTGACGAAATCGATTGGCTCTGTGCGCCTCGTACATCATGATGGTCAACTCGTTCCCGATGTTTATATTCCTTCTGAGGTGAATAATTTCTCCAATAACTCAATTCTCTCATGAAATTGACTAATTTATGAACGTTTTAGTTTATGTAGTTGTGATTCCATATTTCTATAGTCCATAATCGATATTATGGGGGTATTTCTATCGCAATTATTGGTGCTGCTTAGTCATGAATTGGATTTTAGAATGTATATACCGAGGTCTCTCGATTTGCAACAAACAAAGTTTGGGTGTATTTCAAGAACTTTTTTTCTGCCGACGAGAGGGGAGCAAAAGTGAGATTTGGAGCCATTTTCGGTTGTCGCAATTGCAGTTATCTACTCGTGGAGGAACTTTTGTGCAAGTCGTAGAAGCTTTCAAGTACTGTTAAAGCACAAACTTTCAGAAACTGCTCAAATACCGTGAAACATCTTCATACGACCATATTGTTTTACCTGATATTGACAGCCTACCTGCTGTGAAGGCCTTCTAAAGGATGCTTCAACCATCGAACGTTTGCTGTTAGAAGATTGAAGCAAGAGATGAAGAAATTAATATGTGCAGTGAATTAGGTGAACTAGTTGTGTCAGTAATGATAAGGTAGACCTGTTTATTTCAGTCTTATGTTTAATCTCTATTCCAGGAGAAAGAGGAAATTGCAAAGCCAAAAAGAATCGAGTCACGTTCATCGAAGACTCGCAAGTTTATGCCAGCATTGGAGCCACTCGTTGAGGCAGTTGAAGCAGCCGCATAGTCGACATAGTTGCATTGAGTGGTCGTTGTATGCTATCGTGTCTGTACACAACTGTTCTCGACCGATGTGCTATATGTTAATTGTTATTTATTTGTTGTTATCTTCGTAGTCTGCTGATTCCTTTGCAGCGTGAGAAGGAATCAAGAACTCGATTATCGATATCATTATTCAATGATTTCGATTGAAGAGAGATAAGGATTGAAGGAATTCAATATCCATTTAACGATATTACTATTCATAACTGCCAGTGAAGAGTTATGATTCATAATGCTTAAAGCTGTAAAAGAAAAACTGCGATTAGAATTCTGCAATAATAATAAAATTGAGTATAGTACTATAATATTGGAAACGAATCCCTAGCAGTAGTATTTATCCCCATCGAAGATCCCTTCTACGCGTTAACTTGCCCGTGATCCTCAATAGCTGTGGATGATCTTTGTTGTTTGCTCATTGCGATTATGCAGTCTAATACGGATATAATATTTTCTATTTCATTTTTTTTTTTTGCATATTAAATAATAAAAGAGCATTCGCTGCGTTCTCTTTCGAAAGGCACAGAAGTATCTCGAAGTATTGTTGAGCGTTCGTTGACATTAAATCACTCACATACAGCAAGATCTTTGAAAGCCATTCAAAGAAATGTTTATAGAGTTGTTGTAATTTTACAGTGGTTTTGATTTCTCTACCTTGGACATTCAGCTTATATTCTTCAACATTCTATATTCATTTGGAACAAAAGAATTAGAGTACGAGTAATGCAGTTCTTTGTTAATCGATTCAGCACAGTATTGCCACGGTACCATTAAAAGCTATCCGAATATTATCGCGCGGAGGGTCCAAATATTCCAATTCCAGAAGAAGTACTTAATTGAAATTGACCATTTCCTGGATATTGGGAGTCTTCTCTCAGAAAAAAGAAGTCGTTTATTAGCAGAAAATGTCAAACTCCGCTGCACTGTATGAATTCATTGAATATGCACATCCGGCCGATCGACGAAATAAATCTTCGGTTGAGTGCTAAATAATATTGCACTTAATTTGTATTCAGACAAAATAATTACATACTACTGTATCGACGATCAACCCAAACAACCATATTTGCAAGCATTCTGCAGAATGCAATGAAATGATTGCAATAAATCTAAGTAGTGGCCTTTCTCAAACAATTATGAATGAAATATTTGATATTTTTCATATTGTGAGGCTCATTTAATTTATGCGATATTGGCAGCGCTGTTATAGTTGAAGATATATGGTACTTAAGAGGAATCAAGTCGAGATTAAGGGCGCAAGTTTTGTTTGTTTTAGCGCCGCACTTACTCAAACAATCGACAACGAGTGCACACTGGATCTCGAAGTCTGCTAGCTGATCTCTTCTATCGATGTGGTTATCGTCGATCCTCCTCACCGTTCTACAGTTGTTCTCCATTAGCTTATCGAGTGATGAGGAGATGCGTTTATATAATGATCTACTTACTAATTATAACGCATTGGAACGTCCGGTAGGTAACGCAAGTGAACCGGTTATCGTCAAAATGCGCCTCTTCCTGCAACAGATCGTCGATGTTGACGAGAAGAATCAAGTCGTACAAATCAACGCTTGGCTGAGATTTGTTCGTTTAAAATATATTCTATTCTATTCTTTTTCGTTCCCTTATCAGGTTCCAATTTTTTATTTAACTCATTTTTAAGTGATAAGTTTGTAACGCCGATTTTAGACATATTAAATCACTTCGATCATATTTGTGATAAGTGATGTTAAGTGATAGCGAATCTGATTAGATAAGGTATTATTTGAATCCTACTTGTTAAGTGATAACAATTTCAGCTTTATTTAAAGTGGCCTTTATCCGCACAATCACACTTAAATCTAATGAAAAGCCGTTAGTTTACAAAATATTAAGTGATTTATTGCAAGAAAGCCAACACATTGTCTCATCGAAAAACTATTTTTGGCTGAAAATATTCGTCTTCAGTATTAATTTCCAATATTTCAATATTAATTCGGACAAAAATACTCCCTCATAGGAAATATTCGACTGATTTATGCCAGCGAAATAATTTGTGCAATACAAATTATCGGAGATAATTTCATTCGATCCTTCCGATTCGCCTATTGGATTTTTGTAGAAAAGTATGCGAAATAATTTCTATTAATAAAAATATTATTGACGTAAGTCTTTCAACAAAATGCTCTCACATTTAAAGAGTCCTTTCTTCAACAAAAGAGCCGATTTTTTTCTTCAGACATAATCGATTCGGGATTCCCCAAGCGGGTTTTATAGGCTCTTAATCAATAAACTGATAGTAATTGATAGGTCCTTATAATAAGCAAAGATATTTGCGATAAAGCTTATAAAAGACCCAATTTGAACAAATTTTTTAGTTATTCTTTGGTTTCACTCGTTTGCACACTTTCTAACCATTTTTTGTATGATTAAAAACGGTTGAAAATTACGAATTTCATTTTTTCCCTCTTTCTTTCGGATTCCAATCAAGGCCTTTATTGAGTGGATTATCACCTGCAGAACAATCGAGCTTGCAGTTGAAATGGGGCGCTAGAATCGATTTGTCTGCTCCGCATGTATTCCAAATTATGAGACAATGAAGAGTATATCATAATAAACGTTAAAAAGAATATTTTTAGATTTGGGAGGATTATAAGCTGAAATGGGATCCACAAGAATATGGTGGCATTAAAGATGTACGATTTCCTGGTGGTGCTGATCAAATTTGGAGACCCGATATACTTTTATATAACAGGTAATTCCATTCCTTCTCAAATCGATTCTATAGCAATTGCTTCTCCATCTCGGTCTTTTGTATGCCTTTGCAGCATTCTATTCATTGTATTAATTCTGTACGCAACGTTATCGTTCAAATCAACAACTACTGAAGTAGGATAGAATATAAAAAAGAGACATGCTGATATGAACGCAATTTCAACTTTTGAAATTTATTCATAAGTGATTTGAACAAAATCCTTTTCATTTGATAAGAAAAGTTTCAGATAACTAATAAAAGCGAACAGCAAAGTTGCTAGGCAAATAAATACTCGAAATACCGAAGTATCAATTCCCTTCGAAAAGAATTCGCAATGGATTTTACCTGAATTGCAATTGCATTGCATTTGTGGCTGCAAATAAAGAGAACACTGAATCTTTAAATAGATCAGCTATAACGGCATTGTCTTCTAAGCGATCAATGCAGTGGCCTCTATGCACAATAATGAATTATTGCAATCGCTTTTTAATCTACACAATGAAGCACTTTGAATGCTCGTCTCACATTTCTCGAATGCCTTTGTTGTTTTTGTCGTTTGTTGTCTGACAGTGTTGCTAAAGAGCACAACCCTAACAACATTCCAACACAATTGTTTTTGTGCAAGTGAATTGTCTACTCTACATAAGACTCTTCAGTAATTTCTAATTGATGACACATAATGAGCATTGAAGTGCGGATGAGAATTTCGATTCGACATACAAGAGCAATTTGTTGGTATATAATTCGGGTGAGGTGAATTGGATCCCACCTGGAATTCTCAAATTTAGTTGCCGAATCGATATCACTTGGTTTCCCTTTGACGATCAGATTTGTGGACTTAAGGTGAGTTACAATTCGACACTTTTACTTTGATCGAAGTGAGATTTATTACGTTGGAATTGTTATGGAACTTTAATTGAATGTTGGTTTTCAAGTTGAGCATATTTGAGTGAGAAATATCAATCAGAGGGTAACACTTTGAGGCAACGAACTCGTTATGCATATAGAAAATGACGTAAAGTCATATCACATCATTTTGTAGATGCTCAGCGAGGCGTTTTCTATATTATTAAATGTTGCAAATATTGCAGCTCTTTTTATTATGGAAATCATGCCTAGTTAGAGTCACCTGTTCCATTGTTGACGTATGCGCACCATAATGCTTCTGCTTATAAGCTCACCGGAGTCATAGTGTTTGCGGTTTCTTTCTGCTTCTTAAGAAGCGAATATTCATATGAATTTCACTGCTTTCTCCTGCTTTCTAATTCGATGGTACAACTGATATTGACATATTCCTTCAATGTTATAACGGGATATACAATCGGCTAAGGCCTATAAATATGTCGTCCTATATGAATAGGAGTCAACATTTCAAAAGTTGCTGTTCAATAGAGGCTAATTAAACTTATAAAAAAAGCATGAAGCAATTATTGCTGAGAGAGAATTTTGCATATGCGTTTCTTTTGCTTTAGTGGTGTTTTGCGGCTAATCAATCTTATTTCCTTATAGTTTGGTTCATGGACATTTCATGGTTTTGCACTTGATCTACAAATCGATTCAGATGATCTAAATGCAAGTAAGTTATTTACACTCTCCAGGTATTTTTACAACGGTAATAGAGGAGCCACTAAAAATAACGGTTGTCGAAAAAATCTCTCTCTTCCCCTCTCTTTTTATTCCCTTCTATTCCACTCTTTGGATATTAAAAATTATTTTGTTGAGCTCATTATTTATGCTGGTATAGTGTCACAAAAGAATAGCGATCGTAAAAACAAAATACGCCATTTATTTTAGAGTAAAGTTTCTTCAGACAACCGAATTTCTATGTAAAAATAGCAAGCAATCGTCATACTAATAAAAAGGTACGGCGCGACACGACATCTGTAGAATCGATCCCATTGATATGATATAATCAAGACTAGCATTCATAGGTAATTCAACAATACAAACGAATCTACATTCTTCTCGTTCATCGTTTTGTAATGGCTACTCCGTTTCTGAGACCGTAGTCCTTGGTTCCATCTTTCTAAGCCGTTCCACCTCGCACCCTTATCGGGGCAGAGGAGAACGAACAAGTCCCGGAAGGTGATAACTCTTCTCCTGAACGGAACAACAACGTTGATCGACTCATCAGGATCTGGCGGTCAGGAAATGATCATGAACGCTGACCCTTACGACTTGCGCTCTTATTCGGAAGTGGAAGCATTTCTTCATAAATGAATAAGCAATTACTAATGATCACTATGTGGCAATTGACAATGAAGCAAACCACAAGAACGATGAATCGAACATTAATTGAAGCAATTAAATTTGCCTAATGATTAACTCTCAAAATCGGCTTCCACCGAATGTGCATCACAAGTGCAGTATTATAGGTTATTGAGATTAAAGGGGCGATCATTGAGCGATGCCTTTACGCATATGCAGTCTTGATTGGCATAACGATTATGCGGGCAATAACAACGATTTGGTGCTATTTGAAGGCGAATGATGTGAAAATTATTGAATTAAACCGCATTTAGGTTGAATTATTCAACTTTGAGATCAAATAAGAAAATATATATTTTCAGCACATCAGATGGATTTAAGCGATTATGTGATAAACGGCGAATGGGATCTAATGGCTTCACCAGCCTCGCGCTCTGTTTCTTACTATAGTTGTTGTCCTGAACCATATCCCACTCTTCTCTTCTCAATGCATATTCGAAGAAAGACACTTTATTATGGTTTCGATTTGCTTATTATACATGTTTGTAATACCATGATGATTTAGGCCGTTACGCTTGAAATAGGAGGAATAGGAATTATTGAAAACAAGATGAAAGGTCGCCAAAAAGGAGAGAGAAGCGGAGAGTAGAGAAGTACAGAGCCTAACAGAGGAGGAAACATGAAATTTGAATTTTGAATGTGGCAGTGATTCCTCACAGAAAAAGGAAACCAGTCTTCGCGTCAAACGCACATCAAAATGTTTCCTGCCTGCGCAGAGCTGTCAGGGAAAGTCGCATGGAATGGCAGAATGTTTCCAGCTGTTATCTGGGGAGGAGAAAGAGAAACGAAGGCGAAGTATTGTAGGAGAGGAGGGGGCAAGGTGCTAATAAGAATGGATGAGGTATTGGTTGTGGACGGTGGAGCAGGCCAACTGGAAGATCAGCTGAATCCTTTATTAATGAAAGAGTTCTGTGTTATCATTGTGACGCAATGCACCAATTGCATCGTTTCTCTACATACTTTGCATCGACTGCAATAAATAAGCGAGTAATTTTGCGAAAACTGCAATTAACTTGCAAAGATGCAATGTAACGAGCATCTATGTTAGCTAAATTATAGTAAATCTTCTTACTTATAACTAATAGAGAATCACTGACGCAAACCCTCTCCGCAAAAGTTTTCGGCTCTTCTCTTATCTGCTTATAAAGTTAGAAACGTAACACTCATAAGAAACTTCATCACTCGTCCTCTAATCGCGGAGAACTTTTGCTTCCTACTTGAAAGAAGCGATTATATTTTCAAACGACCAAATTTCCTCTACAAAGATAGAGAGGTGTATTTTCGTATCCCCCAAGAATTCATTTCCATCTTTCAATTTTCCATCGAATCCACTCGATTATTTCATTGAAAAAAAAGGTGCACAAAATGCTAAAATATATTTATTAGTATTCGCGTAAAGCAATGAATGTTTCTCACTCATCTTTTAATTATTGCTCTTTCTAATTATTTTCTCTTTGAATTATTGAAACGTCTCTAATTTCAGGTTTTAATTTAATCATTCCAAGTTTATTGATCTCATTGATGACTGCTCTCGGTTTTACTTTGCCTCCAGATGCCGGTGAAAAGATTACTTTAGGTAAGCGAGACGAATTAATTATGAATTTTAATTCCGTGCGGGATTCAATTAAAATTGAAGTTCTAGTCGTTGCTGGAATTTGTGAAAAATCGAATCAAATTTCACTCGATTTTGCTTATCAGATAGTATGGCACAACAACGACATATGCGCCACCCATCCCGAAGCAAATGAGTAGCATCGTTGATTCCTTAAATAGCTATAATTTTGAGAACGAATAATGAAAAAAATATCAACTAATGCATTAGGCGTAGAATATGAGTCGCTACGATTTTCTACGACGTCAAACCTGTTTGATTGAATAGGAAAAGTACAATTGTACAATTTTATTGTATCTCATTATATCTCGTTCATAGTGAATAATGAGGAGATGAATTGATAAGAGAAATGCTTTAATTAGAAGCATAATGACAGCAATAATCAGTAAAGAAATAAAGCCTTTGAATGAAAAAGAAAACTACGGAGATTTTACATCGATACACCGATCGCCTTTATCTTTATCACTCGTTGTTCGATCCAGACTTTTTAATTTCAATTTTTTGAGGACCTATGATGGGGTCTTGTTAATTAAATTATGAAGGAAGATATTGCTCCGCTTTTTTATTATTTGTTGATCAATTATGAAAGTGATATTGATAAAGAAGAGAACACAATACATCCTTTGATATGTTTCTGCAGCTGTTTCTATCGAATCTCTTCTGCTCTAGTATTCGATGAGAGGCGCAACGTCATCATCTCCCAACAGCAATTATGTCTTTTGAAGTTATTAAAAAGATTAGGTATGAAATTTATTTGATTAGCCGCTCTCTTCTTATGATTACTTTGGAGGTAGTGGGAAGGAGAGAGAAAGCAGAGGGGTGGCCGCAAACTGGGAACCTATCAGAAGCAACTATTTCCTGAATCAAAAGAAATTTACTTAGGATAGCTCAAGTGCTTTCGAGGAGCAAAATTGCGTTCCTTAATTCTGGGCATTTTAATACCTTCCCACCTATTTTATGCAATGTTTACATGTATATAATGCAACGTTTTTTGATATATCCAGATACGACGTGAATAGAATTTCAGAGATCACCATTCTGCTCTCAGTATGTTTCTTTCTAAGTATGGTCGCCGAAATGACTCCACCAACCAGCGAAGCTGTTCCGCTCATCGGTATGATATTCTAGCACATTCCTTATAATCTGAAATCAAGAACAGTTCCCAAATGGAGACTCCCTCTTAACAGAACCCCCTGATCTTACTTTGGGAGACGGGTTAGTCCAATTTACTCCCCAGATATACTCTCCTTTTCAACAAATCCTCTTGATTTATGATCGTCTACTCGGTGCGCTTCAAGAAACTGATATCTGTGCGCTTCAAATAGCCATTTGATTTCGGAAATGCATTATGCTCAGATCCCAGAGACTGCGATGTTTTGAGAGGGGAATTTCGCTATATCCGGTGTTTTTTATTTTCTTTTTCTGAATTGATGAATTCTGAAATAGAAATTCTTTCCCGTCTCGACTTTCATATGTAATGGAAGCATCATGGGCTTATAAGCTACTGGTCATGAGTCGGAGCTGTAGGGAACTGCTCATAAGTATTCTGGCACGTTCGACGATAATTTACAGTATTTATATTTAATTCATTATAAAATGGTTCGTGATATTGCAATTGTAAACTCTCAACTACAACGTTATAGAAGAAAAATTCTGTTCCTTGCTTGGAGGAAGTTAATAATGCTGACAACAATCGAAGCAACTTAAGAAAGTGTTTCAAAGTTGGTCAAAGTTGTAATCTGCGGCAAGAAACACAACAAAATTTAGTTGTGAAATGCGCATCGATATTTTTATTAGCCGTGTTTAAATCGATGCATCGAGAACATTTAAATCGGTTAAAACAAAGTCCTACTGGATATAAATGATAGCAGATCTGCTTAAATGTTCAACCTGAATCCAAGACTTATATATATGAAGTGCCATCTACTCAACACAAATCCATCAAACCCCTGCTCTCAAGATCCTTGTCTGAAGGACCTTCTCTAAAAGTCCAGCGCTCACAACCGATACTCTCAAAGTCCAATCATAACTGAACACTAGAGGGAACGGATTTGCCACGAAACGAGTACAGAAGCAAAGAAAAAGTATGTGTCACTGTGCTAATTTATGCTTCTCACAATAGTCACATTTAGATATTTGTATTTATTTATAAATATATTTGCTCAAAGTATGGCATATTTAACTGCATAATCGATTTGTGTTACTGAAATAATATTCAATCAGTTATGTCCCCTATCAACATCGACGATTTCATCGAAATTAACTGACGATATTTGTAGAGATGTTGAGTTATAACGTTATTTCAACTTATTCAGCCATTTTATTTTATATTTTTCCTCGATGTTGGCGGTAGAAAAGAAAATGCAGATAGCATGACTGAAAGAAATAAATATGAATTGAATCAATATTCAAATCAACTTCTAGGAGTATTCTTCTCATGCTGTATGATGGTCGTCTCAGCTTCTGTAGTCTTCACAGTTGTCGTTCTCAATTTACACTTCCGAACTCCCGATACTCATGTGATGTCACCATTGGTTATCTTTTATTAATATCTTTTTATTAAAATTACTTAGTGATAGTGCAAAACATTATTATTCTTTTTTTTT
>JAARMF010000265.1:0-49667 GCA_022844705.1 Toxascaris leonina
GGGTGCGCATTTTGTGATGAATAAGCGGAAAGGGGCAGGTGAGCGAGATAACTTCAATTCCAATTTCAAGTGATAAAGAAAAATTGATATCGATGCGACAGTAGTCGAAGAACTAGTGAACGGAACTATTCTCAAAAAATTGTGCGCTTCATTGCTATTTTTCATATTTTACTCTCTGAGGATTTCTTTTTCTCATCCATTCCAAAAACAGATTTTTCACACAAATCAATAGATAATCGTCGGTGTTTTGGTTCTTGAGCCATCTTAAGATCAACGTCATCAGATGCAATAACGTGCTAGCCGTAATGTCTCCTATTCAGTTGTAAAGATATAACATCGAGATAATTTGTTATTGCAATACCTGCGGATTGTTGTAATTTTTTGCTGCATTGACAAATAGCCAACAATATCAAAGCAAGCAAGCAGTTAAGTTTAAAACAGTGATCAATACTGGTTCGGTGCAGATGTATCGGTTGTGCAAATTTGCATATGGCCACTGCAACGATATAACCGCATTTCCACATTAGCATTGACCGTCTTTTTCACATTAGAGCATTAAATGCAGCGTTGACATGGTTTTATGTTGGTGTACGAAGCGCATCGACATCGACCGTCTCATTGCTCGTACATGACGTGCCTGAATATTGAAGCGCCACTTTCAGCCGAATAGATGAGCATTGCCACTGGGGAGTCGTCACTTAGACAGCTCGGGCAATAAGCAACTTGGTTGTACCATAGGCTGTCGATGGTGGATATTGGTATGGATGACGATGGCAGAAATTCTTTTTGAAACACGCTTTCCACTGAAAGTTTAGCGTACCTAATTAGCTGTGTAAAGGAGCCGTTGAGCAGGCATTCCAATATTGCTGATGCGTCCATACGGTAGCGTTGTTGCCCTTGAGGGAAATCTGCTGCGAGCTGCAATGGCTGTCTTTTGTCGTTGTTCTTATCGCACCAACACCCATTAGCCGAGTCGAACCAAATACCCTATCCGTGGCCCCAAGTGTGGCTTGGAGCTTTTCTCATAACATCACAGCCAGATAATTCGCTCCATCTTCTTTTCTTCGCATGAACACCTCCATCATTCGGAGCCAAGTCGGTTTTCAAACTCCAGTAGCGGTTAAAATCTATGACAAAAAGATTTTTTCCGATGCCATGGATGAGGTAGCATCACAATTTGGGAGCAACCAGAAGCGGCGTTTCATTGGGTAGCGAGCGAGAGGTGCGTGTCTTCTGGCACACGGCTCCGCCCACCATAGGAGAGGCGACGAGAAGAAGCACTTTCCGGCCGGTCAGACGGCAGAGCAGAGCAGGGATGTCCGCTTGCTCGTCACCGATCGATCAACAAGGTAGGATCACAGTTTCATATAACAAGTATGATGCATAAATTGTATGCATATTTGGTGCCTAAGTATGAGCGCTGATGTTTGCCGTGCCCGTTTGTTGTATGCAATCCTCATGTACTGAAAACCCGAACTACCTGATTTACCGTCCACTTCCTAAGATAGATGTTAAAATAAGCGAATGATCATAGCTGTGCAACTCTTATGGCATCGGGAGAGAAGATTGGATAATGAACTGAAAGCAGATATCGTACAAGTGGTAATGAGGTGTCACGCAATTTAGGCAGTAACCGTCGCCAGTTTGCAGTCATCCATACGGTGTTGTGGCAGTATTCTAAATGCAGAAATTGTTCTCGTTCGCGTATGCGTTCACTATAATAACTGCTTCGAGTTGGGTAGTAATAACTGCAAAACTNTTCACTATAATAACTGCAAAACTCATTTTTTGTGATTATCGCTAGAGTGTTTTTTTTTGAGCGAATAAATTGTGGCCGAAGTGTTTAATCAGTGGATACAAAGGTCGTCTCAAAAGCTTCATATCAATGTTGACGTTTATATATCGAAATGCTGCGCTACTTTTGTTTGATATCCTTTTCGCCATCATCGATGTGCAGGAGCCTTTAAAGGAAGTAAACGATCGGTGGAGGAAGTGGAAAGTGAATTCCGATGCACATGTTCTGTGCAGAAACAATGCAAAATGAAAGTCGAGAACCTCATTGAAAAGTACTCTATATCTGCTACTTTCCGGTGTTTATTTCTTGAGAGTCTCTCTATTTATTATCTCACATTATGTGCAATTTTTACGATGATGTCCTTGTGGCATTCATTGTTCACTCATCACTTTCACTCAGCGAGCGAACATTCATTATTGGAAATAAATAATTTCTTACGTTTGTCTTTACTTATTCGATTCATCGACAGAAGGTGATATAGTCACAATGAATGGAAGTGACTTCGACTCGTAATTTTCTTAGAATGGTTGGTGATTCAAAGATTAAAACTTCTGCTAAAAGTGTTGAATAAGGTGGTGCAGATGCGTTACATGGGTGAATTGAGGGATGGAGGTAGCCTTACTTTGCTCAAGGCTTTAAAATTTGCTCTTGAAGCATTCTAGTAGGCTTTAAATTTATGAACGTGCAATCAGTCCGCGTGCTCGCACTCTCACTTCCCATCCTCCCCCTCTCAACCTTAGTATGTCTCACCTCATCAACTAGTTGGATCTCCACTCTGAAAACATCGTTCTCTTTTTAGCAATCACTGTGGACCATTCAAGAGTGCCCAGTAATGTTTACTCTGCATGCGTTGAGTCTATTCGCCACTCGTTTTGCTATACAAGAAAATTTGTATAATATATCCCCCTCCAGCATTCAGGTGCCATCACGTGAGTCGGTAACACTGCAGATATAGCTGCCAGGTTAGCACACGCAATTTCATGACATCGTAAAAGCGCAATCGTGACGCAGTGGATTTTTAGTTTTTTCAAACCTTTTAGAGCGCTTTATGCGCAAAAAGACTTATAATCCTCCATTTTTCATTTCCTCTCAGTTAATTTCGCTTATTGTTGTATATGGCAGACTGCGTCACTATNNNGCAGACTGCGTCACTATTATGTCATATAGGATATGGAATAAATGAGACTTTAAATTGTTGTTAAGTAGATGACTAGTGGAATTCTTTAGAAGGGGTTTAAGAATGAGGGAAAGGATTTACTTTTGAAGGAGGAACCAACCGGTATGGGATGCATCTGGCAGAGTGGGTAGCAGAGGGTGAGAGGGGTCGGCGTTTCAACACAGTTGTTGCAATAAGTGCTCCACACGAAGGATACTCGGATCAAAAACTAGTTATGGCATTTCTCGGATTTCTGAATGCATTTATTATGGATATGACCACTGCCAACTACGTGTGACACTGATGCTGAGAGAGAAAATTTGCTCACAAGGCAGATTAGCGAGTTCAGGCGCCATCTTCTCGACCATCATGGAGCCATTTTAATGTTTTACTCACCGCAGGTGTTTCAATATGGAAGAAGGCTGCAATAGGCGTGACTTAGCAGACGATAACGCATCGATAGGCGCTATATGAAATTGCGTTGAACGAAAACTTTTCGATGAGTCTTCTGTTATCTATGAGTTGTGATTTTCGCTGTTATGCGATACTAATGGGCAGCACTTCGTTGTATTAATGTGTTCGATGACATCGCTGCATGAGTGAACGAGTGGGAAGTGGTAATGTTTGGTGTGTACGAATGAGCGTTGTGAGAGGAAAGAGAGCGTGGACTAATCGCGAAAATGTTCGACGTAATGCGTTGGGCGGCTTTCTTATCCGCCTTAGGAAGCCATCTGGATGCGCGAAATCCGTTGTCGTTTACCGTATCGCCGAGCATCGCCTCACATCCCCTCAGAAACCTTTTTGATGCACTGAATTTAAGCCGCTTCCACGCCTTACGCAATATCATAACTGCTATTTATTCCTCGTTGATGATTTTGAAACACTTTAATCAAATGTTGCGTCGATGGAAATTTGTGTCCAATCTCATAATTTTCCTATCGAGTTTTAAAAGGCACTTTAGGAGCCGAAATTTGCGCTACTATAGTACAAATAAATAAATTTGAAAGTTCCACTTTCACATCGCCAAGCCCTCGTCCCTTATTCGCCTCATTTTATTGGCCGTCCTCTCTTCTATTCATTCATCATGCGAATGAATACATCAGCTGTTTTTCCTCATCTCACAGAGTTTTCCTTTGGTTAAATTTAGAAAATATTCTCTTGATGATTTTGCAAGGCTTTCAACAATATTTGAATTAAATACTTAATTAGTAAGTTTTAGTTGTCTTTTTTTGGTAATGGAAGGCAAAGAGACGTTGGCCTCGATAACCCACTGGATATTAGGCATGATGAGAAAGCATTAAGCGAGTTTTAGATCCTCTTGTGTAATAAAAGTTTTTTGTTTTTTCTGTTTTTGACTATTCNTTCTTTTTGACTATTCACCATTCCAGAATATTTCCTAAGCTTGCCAATTCCTGGAAGCGTGTAGAACCGCTTATGGATCACTGATTTCACTCTAAACGGAACCAGTTTACGATAAGTTATAACTTCTTCCTTACATAAAGTTTTCTCATGACTTTCTTGCTGACAGGTTTGTCTAGTCCATCTTGGTGGAGTCATGTCTCACCGTAGAAATACAATATGTATGTTTATCTTTCTGCCCCCCCCCCCCTTTCCCCACTCCCAACATGCCAATGGCTGAAAGGCGTGTTGCAAAATGTGATGGGTACGATACGCGTCTTAAGTTGAATTTCTGTACCGTTCCAGATGCTTCAAAGCATGTCAAGCGCTCGAATGTGCATTGGAAATTTGTGTGCGTTTTGCGAGCGATAGAGGTCACATCTTTCAGCCTGTTGGGTTTGAAAGCAACTCTTTTATGAACAACGAATACGAGTGAGTGGTCAGTTTCGTTCAAAGGCGAGCATGTTTTTGCGCATGCTTGATTATTTTTGGCATACGGAAGCTCACGCATAACATATTAGCTTGTCGGATGGCAAAATGCAATTGCAATTTTATAATTTTACACTCGAAAGACTACTGATAGCAGCATTATATTTAAGGCCTATTTGTCGTGGATGGATGTCGGGAAATTAGAGGTACAGAATTTGATGGTGTTATTTGGTTTCTATGATCGTAGGGAAACCCCATATACCATATTTCTCGTTGATCTTTCAGTTTCGAAACAAATTCTGGACGGCTGAAGACGTCAAAAAATTTCGATACATTTTGCATCGATCGTTTGTCCATTTTGCATCAATCTTAGGTGACCTATAGAATGAAACGTTTCATTTAATGGAAAGTTTACACGAATAATCGGGCGAATTGGACGGTGTAGACATCCTTCTGTATACTCCACTATTTTTTGCATTTCGTAAAAATTATTAGCCGACTATGAATGCAATTCGATCTATTATGTGAGCTTTATTTATGGAAGCGGTTGGTCTAGCAAATCGAACCCACATTTCGCCTGTAGTTATTCGATCATGGCCATGNATCTAGCAAATCGAACTACGAAAACCCACATTTCACCTGTAGTTATTCGATCATGGCCATGAAGTAATACAATTACGAACTGTCAGTGCACAGTTTTGAGTGAAATGATGCTGATGAGTGATCACATAAACCCATTCTCATTCCAACTATTGGTTTTCCTTATGAATTATGAGTATTTTAATGCGCTTAAATTTTGCATATTTTTTGCTGTCGATTTATCTGAATATTAGAGATTCACTGTCTAAAAATGAATTTCTGGTTGAATGTTGGCGAAGCGGCCAACCGTTTATGAAAATGCTAACTATGCATTATTTCATTACTTCCAATATTTATGCAGTTGGCGAATTCCTTACTTTTTTATCTTCATCAAAAGGTTGATCCCATCGTTCTGAGTTTTAACGGCGAATGTCGTTATAAGCCCTCTAGCGCGTTTTTTCATTTCTTTTAATATGTGAGGAAGATCATTGTAGGTAAGAAAATAAATTCTCGAATTCAAGCTACATGAAGTGTCGATGGAATTAGAATAACATGGCAGTTGCTCGGTCAGTATAGTCCTCGCTTTGGCTCTCAGATATTTTTCCTTTTTTGGGCCTTTGAGTTTATTAAAGCTAAATTTGCCGCGACAATCAATTGCAATACACCTGCGTCACCTGCAGTATTCTACATGTAGCATCCGTTCCCCATCTTTGTCACCTCTGCTGTATATGACAACTTCCTAGAATATTAACAACACAGAAACACTATACCACATACCGTTATTCATGTTCTATTACGATGCAAACGAGAAACGTTGTCGCCTCAGTTTGTTCTTAAAGAGCCAATGGAAAATCGAAGAATGTGCGAGCCATTGGTTGATACAATGAGAGAATTCTGCTGCAAAATTATGCCCTAACACGAATTGCAAATCAAAAAACTGCATTTATCGAGCATTGCAATGCATAAAGCTTGCATGCCTAGTTTCATTGTGCTTATTGATCTGTAATTTAGTCAGAGGATGTAATTTGGCCTATTTGGCCACTCACTGCCAACCTATTTTGACCTTTTGCCCCAAACGTGCAACCCGCACTTCGATGGTGTTATGTTCATAAATATGCATAGATATGACGCTACTAGAGTGCATTTTTGTAATAATTCGCAAAAGGCTAAACTCGAAAAAAGAATATGAAGCTCAAAGATTGCGCACCATAGCATAGGTGTGACGTCATCGGAGTACATCAGTAGTTAAATGAGAAGGAAGGCGCTCTTCGGAATCCAGAAAACATATCAGTTGTGGTTATTGATGAAAACGGCCTAAGCAGATATGGCTTGAAAAGACTACTTTGTCGGATTTTTTGTTGATTTTCTTGCAGGCATTTAACATTGGTTTCTCTAAGGGTGTATGAGCTGTGCAGTTCTTAAGCAATTTCTTATCGAGTAAGATATTCAGTATGTGAGCGAAGGTCTATAATTTTACAACGCGTACCGTAGCCCACAGAGTGATAGTTTTTTAAACCTGGGCACCCCCTACTTCATCCACCGACTAAATCTAAGAGGCTTTATGGTTTATTCAAAGGATTAGAGCAGCTCAGATGGTGTGAAATGCGCGAAAGCTATCCGCCGCACTAGTTTCATTCATTTGGCTGTATGGTGGAGAATTATTCCAGGTGAGCTGCCAATGGGCCATCTGCTATCGATTATGATCCATTAGGAAGCAGCGACGTACGAGTGTTGCGCACGTCTCATGGCTCAACTACCGTAGTCGTTCGTGGCTTGCTAGCTTACGAGTATTGAATGACATAAAAGAGCGATTCGGAGTGGGCATTTTACGGCATCCGAATGACGCATAAAGTGTTCACTATTCTAATTGACAATGTTGTTTATCTAATCGTTGGCGCTGCTCCACTCCACTCCAATTTCCTCTGTAATATAGGTGTAACAGGTTTGCTCATCGGCGAATGCTTCTGCCTTTTTTGAATTCAAAATTTCATTTATTCTGTATTTATTGCCTTTCGATAGCTACCATGTTCTTGTGTTCCAGTCCGCAACGAAGAGTGCGATGGGCTGTTTCATAGTTTCGTCCAGTCGAATTAAAGTAAATCAAATTCTTAAATATATATATATATATATATANNTATATATATATATATATATATATATATGCAGCTGCATGCAAAGCGGAATGAGCTGTCCGGGCTTTCACCACGTCGCACCGTTTTCGCGCATTCGACGCTTTAAAAAAGCGCTATGTAAAATTGAAATGAATTGAGCTGAATCAATCACTTGACACAATTTCCATCCATCAGTTGATTAAATTGATGGATGAAAATTCCATCGGTATATAGTTTGAATAAGGATATGTTCAGTTGGAATGATTCGTTGAGTTGAATTTCACAAATTATTCTTCGAAAACATCGCATACCTCGTAGTGAATATATAAATATTCGAGGAGAAGCATGTAGGATTTGGTTTCGATGCGTCTTCGTACTTTCATTTTTGAAAGGTCTATTTTAACGTTTGGACATGGCTTTCAATGTGACTATCTTCATCGTAGTAAAGCTGTTGCTTTTGTCCTGCACAGAGCGAAGAAAGGTTCTACGGATAGCAATAGGCTGATTGAACAACACCCCAGACGTTGAATTAGCTGGTCAGTGAATAGCGAGAAATGCCAGCACTGTTTAAATTTAAATTCGTTCTAAGCAAAAGGTAACACCTGTGCCGATTCTTTCGGAAACGGATTTCTTTACGGCGTTATTTCATCAAATTTCCAAATCGTCGGTGGAGGAGATTTTGAGAGTTCGTCCGATCAATTCGTCTTCATCCCTTCAATATAGCCATCGACATTTGCTTCACACTGCCTGAGCTTAATTTATTTTTGGAGCTCCATTGGCTTCTCAGTCGTTTGGTAAAGAATGAAGCGATCAAATTATTTCGACCGGTCGGATTTTCCAGGGCGTCCGGTATAAACATTCAAAATATTTGATGTTTACCTGTAGAATCGTCACTTTAATCGAAATACACTTTCAAAACAAAAATCAGGTTGACGCGATTGCTTGCATTACGTATCGAACCATCGAAGCAATGAGCAATCGCAATATGCCACGAGCCGTCTGCCTGTTGCATTTGATGCACCCTCATCTCGTCAATAATTTACGATAATTTCGTGTGTTAGCATGATATGTGCATCGGCTACATCCGTCATTCGGCGCATAATGCTCAGAAATTTTGTGACATTCTCAGACAGCAATGTCCCTCATAAGCTGAAAAGCTTTACTGCTTTTATCTTTGTTCCGCAGCTAAGATCGAATGTATTTCCGCATCCTCCACCTCTAAGTTATTCGAATGTCTATGCATATACTTCGGAGATGTAAAACAACTTTATACGATTAAAATTGTAAGGTTCTGCAGCTCAAGTTTCACGCTAAGGTTAGTGTTTTAGGATAAAGGCTCTGAATTTGTGAATTTTTAATCTTTGCTTCGAAATTGGAAAACTTTACGCACAGATCTCTTGAAATAGCATCGTTGACTGATATATTCAACGAAATTTGCTTCGAGAAAGAGCAAAATTTATGTAATAATGCAATAGAATTCAAAAAAAAAGAAAAAACGGTGATGATGATTGAAATGCATTTTCGCTGAGGGCTGTTTGGAAAATCTGTTAATCAGTAAGCGGAAAATAAAAATTAATTCGTGAAAGGTGTCTCAACATGAAAAGTACGTCATTTGAAATGTGTGCCTCTAAACAGCAATTTGCATTACTCAGCAATAGGTTCGACAATGATGTATTTAATTTCGATCCTATCCTTGAGTAACATCCTACCAACAACTGGATGCATTGCTAGTGCAACTTATAAATTGTTTATTATTTCAGAGAACTGTGTGTTGTGCGTTTGTGGGAAGTGCGAGGAGCCGATTCGCGATCGCTATTTATTAAAGGTGCTCGATCGATCATATCATACGCAGTGTTTGCGATGCACACACTGTGAACAACCGCTCACCTCGAAATGTTACCTCAAGGGGGGACAACCCTTCTGCAAAGATCACTTCTATAAGTGAGTGGAAATTCTCTTAAAAGTCAATTTTAAGAAATCTTTCGTGATTATAGCCAAATATGTGGAAAAATTTCTGTATTGAAGCCACTGCTTGATAATTTTCTTTATATATATTTGAAGCTATCACTGCCATCTTTTGAAGCAAATCAGCAAAAATTAGGAGTCTGTAGCCGACATACGGTTGAACGGTCAGTTTAATTAATTTCAGTACAACTCTAGTAGTCAACCGACAAATATTCATTTTCCGGTAAAATTTTTATTTCATTTTAAGATTCATAATTCCGTGCAGTTAGATAGGACTATCGTTATTGTTAGAACTATCGTTCACCTACTTTTGTATCAGAACTGTGGTGGGGATGNTTAAGCGTTTTCATTACTTTTTCTTTCCATTTTTATAGAAAAAGTTTCCAGATTTTATTGTTAGAACTATCGTTCACCTACTTTTGTATCAGAACTGTGGTGGGGATGAGAGGGGATGAAGACGAGTCATGCTACTGCCATTATGTGATGAGAACTTGCTGAGAGATCGGGCAAGGTGTACTGAGTGATAAGCAACTCCAGGGTCATGGTTGCTAGGAAATTTATTCACACACATAGCTAGAAGCTATCATAATGCAAGAAACGCTCTTCGACCTTAAATAAAGAGAATGCGACCAACCGAATACATTCTAAGTGAATATGAAAATGAATTCCAAAAAGAGTTGCTCATCACCGTACCCAATCACTGTTGCAACAATCAGTGCGTTTGATTTGTGTCCCATTGAATGGCGTTCACTTACATGGATTTGCATTTCTCCAACACTCACTTTTGCATTTGCGACATTGCAAAATAGACGTAGATGCTGATTTCTGAGTTTGTGGGATATATAATTTAGAGAAATAGAAACCGCAAAGTAGGAAGTGGAAGCGGAGGGAACACTTTCTTTGACGCCAACTTAATAAAATTCATTTGTTGTTACGTCAGAATGTTCCTCTTATACCGATTTTCTTCCGCTATCTTCTTTCACGGTTATGTGAACATTCTGCACATAAGCACCACTTTCCTTCACAAGAATCCCTCGAATGTTACATATAACGATACCAGGAAAGCGTCGTTACTATTTGCAAAATGCCCCAGGCTTTGATGTGACAAAGTACGGTATCGAAGCTGATTCTATAAAAGCCACAGGTAGTGGGAATGGTAGGCGCAGGAGGTGGTCCTCGTCTCATAGCGGACGAGGTGTTACAGGTGCTATATATCCTTCACCTGCCACCACTCCTTCCACCTTTCCGCCATTCCTAGCTAAAAATGAAAAACTCCCTTTATGTTTCACTTTCCTGCATAAAACAGTTTCACTAGATTCCTATCACACCAGATTAGACTATCGTGAGCGAGTTGAATGATTGGCGCTAAAATCTATTATACAGATGCTTTAATGAATATGCATTTCACTTTTTTTGCTATCTGCCATCTATGACTTAGAAAATATTTTTTGGTGGAAGGGGTGGCTGAGTTGGTGATTGAAATGTAAAACGCCTTTAGCACCGTTTTTGCCCGATAAGGTGGAAATGTGTTTGTAAATGTAAAATTTACTCGAAACAAGATGGTAATTAAGTAATTATGTGGTTCAGATGCATCTTCAGCTATCGGTACAAAATCGGATATTACGCATATAAGCATGACAGACATGAGTCAAACGGTGACCATCATCGCCATCTTTCACTACGTTGATATCTAGCTGAATTGGAACTCAATGATTTTATGTTTTCAAAAATAACTTCGTATTTGAGGCGCTTTGGGACGAAGTGTTCAGTATGCGAAGAGGGTATTTGTCCAGACAGTGTTGTTCGACGAGCAAACGACCATGTCTATCATGTCGCTTGTTTTCAATGTGTAATCTGTAAAAGGGAGCTGAGAACGGGCGAAGAATTCTATCTAATTCCCACCGACGGACGTCTTGTCTGTAAGACTGACTATGAAATGGCGAAGAATAAAGGTATGTTCTCACGTTTGTCCTCCAATTCATTCATTTTACGTTTGTGCAACTCTACAGTCGCAAAGCGTATCAGTGCATATGCATATACACATACATACGTCTTTCTGTCTTAGTGACAGTTTCAACTCGAGGTTTACTGAAACTGAAGTTGCTGACATAACTGTCTATAATCGTGACTGTAGAATGGCCCTATAGTTGACTCAGAAAATTGTTCAAGCAGTCTTGCTAGAATCACTGTGTATTTGGAAGTCGATTGTTTGCTCATTTCAGAAACAGATGTCGATTGTAATAATAAACGACCGAGGACTACAATATCAGCAAAAAGTCTGGAGACCTTGAAGCAGGCATATCAAGCAAGTTCGAAGCCAGCAAGGCATGTTCGCGAACAACTTGCTGCAGACACTGGACTCGATATGCGAGTTGTACAGGTATTGTTGTATTTACTTATTACTATTGCCCTCTACCAATAATCTTGTGCATAGCAGATTATTCAAGCAGCAATATTTGCTGCTCACTGGCACTGAAATTTGTTTGCATAAGGGTTGAAGAATTTTTTTGAAAAAAGGAAGTAAAAACTCAGTTTTCTTTGTAAAAACCAATTCCCATAAATTGCTATCCTTGAATGAAGTTGAGAGATTTTAATGCTTCTCGCGAAGAAGGCCCTCTGAAACTTTGAAATAAATGGTGAAGAACAATTTTTATTGCGGCTGTTACGAGAAGGATTTTCTTACAGGTGTGGTTCCAAAACCGCCGAGCAAAAGANNNTATTCTCTACGGTCTCCATTACCGAATTATTGAAAAATTACAAACATTACAAAAATGAGCAAACAATAATCAATGCACAAAGTTTAGGTGCCGGTGGCTACATGGACACACAGATAGAAACAGACAGGCAGTCCGACTCTGCGTATGGTATGTGGTTAACTTCAGTTCAGTGTGTTTCTTTGTCCCTTGGAATTTTATTCACTCAATAAGTACTTAAGCATTGAGACATGGTCTAAACCAACACCACTGGGATTAAGCGTTTCGGCCTCCCACTAAGTCTTCATCGCGAAGTAGGAGCTTGGTCGGTGAACGGTTAGCGCATTCGAAGAAGGAAATGAAGATCATTTTGTTTTCCCCCATTGTTTATGACCGGCAATATGGCAATTACTGGTTGCAAGAATGTAAGTGCAATAAGGATCACCTTTATTATTAACTATTTAAAGAATTTCNGACAGCGACAGTGCATCGCCCGAGGACAGTATCTGCCATAGTCCAATTTACAGTCAGTAATTTCCTCCGTATCACATTTCCACTGTCAGCCAAACTCTTCTTTATCCCTCCATCTTTAGACTGCCTCAAGCGCTTCAGATATTCGAGGGGTATTTTCGCGTTAGTTACCGATGCCTTCATCTTTGGAAATAAATGTGCACAATGGAGACGTCATGACAGTGAGTATCCATGTAGAAATATATGCAACTATAAAGCAAACATGAATATGAATATGAATGCAAACACAAGCACAAATGTGTTGATAAATATAAATTAATGGATGAAAACATATAACCATTTGTGTGCAGCTACATATAACCATANATTCGGAGCTTTTAGTATTTAATTATGAGTTACTAGCTCGCTTCACTGACGGCTTTGCGAGTTGGAGAATGACTGAGCACGAGCACTGCATAGAGTCATCACGACATTTGTTCCCTATAAAGTAGAGGTGGGCAGCAGTTTGCTTTTGACGTGCAAATTTGAACTTTCTGCTTCCTTATAAATCTCTTTGGGTTTTAAGCTCTTCAGCTCTTTGGAAGACTAAACTGGCGTTCACTTATATCTGAAGTTTTTCACTATTATTCAATTCTAGTTTTGACATCCCTTTGCACAAGTTTAGAGAAAAAAGACCATCTCACCTTTTACATCCATTTGGTCCACTCATATTATCAAAACGACCACCAGCTTCGATTGATCTTTCAACGTTTCCGCCCTCCCTTCATGGATTCAGCGCTGCACTAGGAATATTAGTAAATGACTGGAGAAAGTTGCTCTAAATAATTCTCTGTAGGTATTTTGTGATTATTCTGCCTTACTTTTGGTACAATTCAATTCAGCGCCATGCAAAAATGAACACAAATTTGGGCATCCGAATTCAAACTTTTCATTTCAACTTCTACGGGGAAATCGTGGCAGATGGTCGAAAAGCCGTTGCTTCTATCAATGACGAACACCACTATAGGGGAAAAAGTAATGCTTCTTTCGTTGATCATCACCTCCTTCGCTTTGATCCTTTATGGCAGCCCTGCTTTATTAAACATGACGCTCGGGACTAAAGAAGATAAGTTGATTGCGATTGAAAGTTGATAGTCGCAGAATTTTCGGAGTTTTGTTGGATTGCTATTAAACCTCGATGACCACCGAAAGAGTTTCGGTTGGTAGCCATGGATCAAAACCTTCGATTTCGCCAACACCGTAGTCGAAATGGCCAAAAGAAACAGTGGTTTGCATCTGCTTGCTCTGCTCGTTTTTTGCATAGAAATCATCTCAAAGAAAACAATGTCCTCAATTGGTAATAAGAACGGATTAAATGAGTGAATAATGGTTGAGACGGTGGTGTAATTAAATCAATGAGAAATAATGAATGGAGACTTGGGAACCAATCAAAAAAATATTACAAATTTTTAATAGCTCCCGATAGCCGTTGAGTTACAAATTTATTAAGGTGGCAATGGCCAATGAGGGATTCATAAAATCGCTGTCGTTAGTTGTACGCTACTGATAAACAGCGAAAACGCTGTGATGTGATAAGGAGCGATGAGCGCATAAATCTAGATCCACATGCACAACTAATATAGCGATGTCGATCGAAAAAAATTAGTAAGATTGCAAATTAACCTCGCATTTGAGCAATTATAGGGGCATTATTTTTACCGTAAGTGCAGTTAGCTATGAGCTATGTTGTATTTACATATTTACACACTATATTCAGCTATCATCAATTTATTTACACATAACAATGTGGCTGGTTGTATTGAAATTAATATAGAGAGGCGCCATTGAAATCAGAGAATGAAATGAGACCTGCGACTGCGTATTGTCAACACCGAATGGTGTGAAAGTGAAACATCATTGGCTGATAGAATGGACAGTTATTGTACCATCTTTTGCATATGTGAGCTGCTTTGCAGCTTAATGCATCTAACATAGAGAAGACCTTTGAGAGCTTTGCTGAGGTGCAAAAGAAAATTTCTGAGCTTAAACTATAACGATCGTAGTAGCAAACTTTTGAGTTGATATCTTATTTGAACCTTTAATAACTAAGCAGACCGCAAAAGGAAAGACATAAACGTAAACTGTCTGCGGTGTTATCTACAGAACGTTGTTGATGTATAGGAATAAAAACATGCTTATGAGAGAATATTAAAAAAAATGGAAAAACTGAAAAAGAGAAACAATACATTCAGCGTATTGTCTGTATAATGGAGTTTGAGGNGAGAAACAATACATTCAGCATATTGTCTGTATAATGGAGTTTGAGGGGATCCAGTGGTAGAGCTGTGAGGGGTCTTTATAACTTATCCAAGCAAATCGACTCTATTATTGCCCTTTTTCCTTGATTTATGTTTTTTTTTATCATGCGTGCATATTGGTGCTTCCTTAGCAATCTCACGGTACTTGGTTACAGAATGACTTCCCTCGCTGATATTTATAATGCCCCCCCCCCTCTTCATGTTGAGGCATTGCATATCCTTCTCCCCAACGATTATTGCTCAGTCCAATGTTAGCATTGTTTAATTCACTCCGAATTTTTCTGTGTTTATGGTGCACTCGTAAGTCGATATCACCTCTGTGGTGTTTGTCGAGTTTTAAAAACAGTTATCAGTAATAACAAATAAAAGAAGTTCAAGTAGTAGCCATAATAGTGGTCTGTTGTGATATAATGAAAGCGTTTTCCATTTAAAGACATGGAGAGGAGTTATGGCTGCACTCCAGATGTTTCATTGGCGCCCGCCGGGGCCTTACTCGGACTGGAGACTTCCACGATGCATCGTGAGCATCCGAATCCGTTGTTCGTCGAAATGGGCACGGCAATGGGGATGGAGACTAGTGGTCTACCAATAACACATCCGCACATGACTCATCCATATATGTCTTAACGTTGCTTGCTACCGGTATTTCCATAATGCGTTCGTTTATTTACGATGCATAGCTTTTAAACCTCTATTTTCTTTCATATAATGGCAAACAAAGCTCAGCTCATGGAATGGGCTTCGATTCGAAATGTTTTTTGCAATTCACTTTGCTTGCACTTCCTGCTTAATTATTTTCTTCATTTCCTTTACGATAATCATTGAAAGCTCATCGATGGTAAAGAATGTGAGTAGCAGTTCGAATTCAGTGTTTTGCATTTTGATTCTATGTCAGCTGGCTGGATAATAGCAAAGTGATCCATCGACCGAGTAACTTCTCATTAAACGAACAAATGTACAGCTCTTCGCGCACATAGAGCGGCAGTTATTGACGTAGATTGGTTTGCTGTTATAAAAGAGATATACCGCTGCAACTTTTGGGTGGATACGAGCTTAAATTTTATTTGAATTTGGAGGTATGATCATACAGTTTCTATTTATATCCTCCATACTTGAAGGAAGCGATAGTTTTTTCTTTTCAGTAATTCAGTTTTCGCGCTATCAAATTCGGATTTGTTAACGCTGATTTCTTTTTTATGAAACATGATGAAAGCAGAGTGATTAGTTCCCTCTGAATAGAGATTTTGATATTATTATGGCATCGAGTTTTCGTTCTCTCGGATTTTTATATAGAAAAACACGAGGAAAGAAAGCACCTTTGAAGAAAGCACCATCGCATTTTCAAAATAATGCTTATAGCTTTGTTTATTTTGCATCAAAGCGGAAAAAGAACTCGTTGGTCCAGCTTTGTTTTTACTGAATTATAAACGAAGTGATGTCGTTGTATTACCAAGGGAATAATTTCTCGCCTTCCAAGTACTTCACCATTTCCTGGATATAGGTATTGCACTTGTTCCTCATCTTTAGCAACGTAAGAGATGCACCATTTCTGCTCGCAGATTGCATGGAAATGAACAGTGAGGGGAACAGACTATTCAGCTGTTTTCGTTGTTTTTGTTAAATCCGTTGCTGTTAACATTATCATTCGGTTCTGGCTGTCCCTGATCAACAAGAGATTCAAACAAACTCAGCGATAATCTTTCGCCAGTTTTCATTCGTTGCGCTCTTTTCTTTCGGCCAATCAAAAATGCACATTTTCCGGTGCATTGTTACAGTCTATATCCGTGATGTATGGTTGAGCTTTATAATCTGATGATATTTCGCTACCAATTTTTAATTTTTATATTCATTTCCTCATTGCGTCTTCTCTCTCTCCCTCCATTTTCTGATCTCATATGGTGCGTTTGATTGGTCTCATCATTTTCTCGTCATTTGCTGTCGCATTGATCTCGATTATTTGCAGATTTTTAAATATACATATATTGCATTTGTGCTTCTTGAATCCGATTATACAAAATCGTTAAGCTTATCGCTTTGGTGCTAAGATTCGTTCGTCGTATGTATTCCATTAGAATTCAACAACAACGATAATATTTTCCTTTTTTGAATTGTCTATCTTTTCAATCGGAAATTTTATTCCATTTAAATAGCTAAAATAAACATATGTTTGTGCAGATTTATAGCGCTGTGTTTATATTTTGCAGATACTGTAATTTATTTCTGCAGGGGATGGTTTTGAATTATTTGCAATGAGCAACGAAAAATTGAATATCGAACGGTAAAAAAATTCTTTAGTTCTACACGAGTCAGGTTTCGAGCGTCATCTATTTTCACGAATGTTTTTCGTGAAAACTAAATCAAGTGGTAACCGATCGGAAGTTGACAAAATGTCAAATCTGCACTCAAAGTGATACGAGTCATTTGCTGTAACACAACTGAGCATAATTTCAGCTCATTATTCTTACCACAACAATCTCCTTTGGTTCTCTTCTGAAATATTCATCACTGCAACTCTCACGTTTCCAAAAATGTGCGATGAGCACAAATATTATCACGATCGTAACGCGTTGAACAGCTCTCGCATAAATAACGAGAATTCTCGCTGAGCTTTTTGCATATGAAATGTCATGAGCTATCAACAGTTGCTCCTTGAATTCACGCAATAAATAATTGCCACTCCATCTCGAAGAGCTTCATGATGTTCATGTGGAAGTTTTAGAATACGAATTGTCCATATATAGAAGCTCTCGGATCATGGAGACGTATTTTATATTTTTTAGAAGTGAGTAAACTGGCATGAACGTTGGTTCATTGAAGAGTGCTTTGCTAAAGAGCAAGAAAATATTAGGAAGGAAACTGCCATCTGCAACGTGTCAAAACGAATTACCAACTGCTTCTTAGCCTTGTTCCTTGATTTATGGCCCGTTGCGATTCACGTTCAACATAATTAGACAAGCTTGACAGCTTTGATGCGTTCAGTACTGCCCAACGCATGCTCCCAAGTATATCGGAATTATGGCCTAGTCCAATTTGAAATTTGCTGAATGCCGTAAGGTAGAACTTTCATGAGGTGAACAGCGACCTGAGCAACGCCATCTCCTTATAGCTTGTGTTAGTTCAGTTCAGTTCAAATTGCTTTATTAAACAGTAAAGAAATATACAATAATATATGAAGAGACTGGCGACATTCAGAAATGAAAGCGTTCAGGTATCACGAATTTGGCACTGCTGACAGAAGGCCGAACCATGATGATACACCTATTAATAGCATACTGGCTGGCCGACTACTCTCCTCAACGACGGCAAATCAAACTGGGCTAATTTCGTTTTGAAAACATTGAGATTTGTAGCTTGCACAATATCAGCTGGAATTTGATTCGCTACCCGAATGACTCGAAAAGAAAATGAACTTTATATACACATCTTGTTAGAAAATCTACGTTGTAGCTGGAAACGATGCAATTGGGAGCGTGTGTTAAATGGGTATAGGCAAAGATGCTATCAAACGGCATATTCGAGGAGAGGGCCGCAGTAGGCAATAAAAACAACTCTGTAGTGTTCAATGCATCGAACTTAATATACAATTAGCTACTCGAGTCTTTCCTGGCTGTTTTCCTACAGTGAAAACTCCATTTGAAGTTTGAACTGGTATGCACATCCAAGTCGTTAATAACGTCTTGGGCGCAAAGCTTATTCCCATTTAGACGTAGTTCTTTGCGTGATCCACCCAAAGCTGTCACGTCGGTTCGGCCCCAGCGATGTCTGACAAGAGAGGGGGTAAAGGATGGGGCAATATAGACTGTCTCCTTTATAAAGTTTCGTGATCCAGTGAAACTTTATTGGCAAGCACCCTTGGCTACCTTGGCTAGTCGTCGTGAATCATGCATACCAATTAAAATGCTAATCTTTCAATGTATGTAAATATACTGTTCTTGCATGATGATGTTCACATGATCTGAAGATGCCGTTTGTCTTTCATTGTTTATTCTTATTTGACAGGTGGTCGCCAGCTCCGAAGTAGTTCGCCTGGAATGCCAAAATCGTAAGCTTCGATGCAGTGAATGTGGAACGTCTGCGTACTCTAGGAGTGTCCACATCTTTCGCTTTTGGCCATAACAGCATAATGTCCGTTGTCATGGCGAATTCCATCCTTTTGGGTTATCTTTTCAGGTATTTGAGCTTGACGCCGTCACGATTCCGCTTCGAGGTGTACCCTAGGTGAACCGAGTGTTCTGATTGTAGGTTACTCAGGCATACCACTTCACTATTAGCAATTAAGTCATATTCACCATTTTTTATTTGTTTCGAACTCACTTTGACCAAAGCATTTCATTTCAGCCACAACCAGCACATATCAGGAGTGCTGCTGTAAATAGTGTCTGTCCAGCCCCATGCAAATTTTTTCGTCAGAATTGCAAGTTCGTCGACTAACCGAGATATTGAATTTCAGGAAAAAAGCGCGAAGGTAAGTTTTTCAACTATTTTGGTTCTACGGCTCATAGATGACAGTCAGATCACGGAAATGCCGGCGATCTGCGTATGCAAAATGATAAATGTTTCGCTCATCTGCCACTCACAAATTTTGTGGTAATATTACAGATTGACAACGCTGTTTGAGCTTCCTCAGCACTTTTTTCAATGGAATCTGCCTGTGCCACGATATAATTCTAAGTCCAGACTCGCAGTTGAATGCTTTCCGTATGTGGTCGTCTGAAGCATTCGAATGCACCCATAATTCCGTTGCAACCGAATAAACTTCCAAAATGTCGGCCGGCTGTCTACCGAAAGCCGAATCTCGGCTGTACCGAGAAAAAGGGTAAAGTCAGAATCAAAATTCGATCAATGGGTTCTCATCAATACTACGCACATGATCGNNNGATCATCCCCGTTGGATGAATCGAAGGCTTATCGTCACAAAAACTTTTCTGATTGTGCCATCCAAATAATAGTTACCCACTCCCTCTTGTGCTTATTGCTCAATTGTTAATAACCCGAGTTGTCATCCGATATGTGACGCCGCGCATCATGCCATGTGGTGGTATGGGTGAGGTTGCCAATACCTTTCGACACGAGACTTCTGATCGGTATCCGCCGATATTGTCGCGGATCTCCGATAGTTTTCGGCGCAGAGTTCGGATCGAGGCTTCACAATCGTTCCTGCATGATGGGAACTTTGACCGGAAATAGTCAAAAGCAATATGTGCAAAAATAACAGCGTCAAAACATGNNNCAAACTCTTATCATCAATCATAAATGAAGTGATTAAATCAAACAACTAGCATAGATTCGAATTCAGCAGAATTTAATTGTAAATAAACGAATGGATGAATAAATAAACAATTAATAAATATTTGCAAACCTGGATTACCGGGTTCGTTGGTCGCTTTTCAAACGCCTCATCAAATTCTTATCGTTTCGTGCTCAGCTCATAAGTTTGCGGAAAAGTATTTCCAATCACAAGTCTGCTTTGTTCTTCTTTGCCACTTTTTGTGTTCCACAGGAAAACACTCTGGACTTTTATGCATCAATTTCTGGTTAAGTAACAAATGATTTAAAATTGCAGTATCAATCCTTCTTCACTGTGCAGTTATTCGCTCTATTCTGTTATTGTCACCGCATATTTTTTCGTCGTTCTTCTACTCAGAAGCTGCATTCTTCATGGACGCCTTTAACTGCGCTTGGAATTAAGGAATAGTACATGCGGAGAAAAATCCTTTATGATAGTTTGACAAATTGGCAATGGATCCGTATTGAGAAACTGTGCTAACTTCTCGTCTATTCGCTTTCCTTACAAATCCCTAATCAAATTATCCTGTGTTGGAGAGGGGCATATAATACAGAAAGGATAAAGGCAGAGTGATGAGACGGAGGCGGACGGGGGAGATAGGGGAAAAGGATGTACTTAGGAAAGGAGAGAGACGAGATGGCTTTGCACGGATATCCTCATTGGAGATGCCCATACTTACATATAGATACCCATACGTATCATTATATATTCGTGTTTCTGTTCATGATCACTGAAGTATTGTCCAGTGTCGTCAAAAGAAGTTTTGTTACTGTAAGAAACTTCCCGACAGAAACTTTTATATTGAATCAAATTAAATCACGAGGGATTATGAATTCGACGGAGGCTCAGAGAATTCGTGGATATGTGCACAAAAACTCAGAGGACTTTTTTGAATGAGGCAAAATGTGGGATCTTCGCCTGCCGGTATCGACGTTGAGAAAAGAGAAGAGTGGCAGTCACGGGAGCTAAATGCTTCCCTCTACCGGTTATTTGTAAGGCATGCGATGGGTGCTGTCGGATATGTGGTGGCCACTCGATGTTATCGTGCATGTAACTCATTATAATCTATTCGAAATTTGAAGCAATGAAACGAAAGGCAGTTTGATTGCTTTACGTCGAAAAAAGCTTGGTTGAATAATTCCTAATGTGCTTTCTTGGTCCTTTCTTCGCACCACTCACTTATTTATCTCAAACACCTGAAAGAGCGGAAAAATTTTCCGAAGACGGTAGAACTCAAAAGCGGACTCATGAACGAGTGAAATGTGCGTCTAAGAGTAAAGTGCGATGTGAATGGAACAACACAACAATAACTTTAAAGGGAATGTCCGGCTTTTTCCGTTGATCCCGGCGATTTATTTTTTGATGTGTGAAAAATACGATGATACAATTTTAGAGACGAATTTATTTTGCTTTTGCAAGTGAAGAGCGATTTTTGACTTGTTTGGTGCGTTGAAGTGACCAATGATTTGGGTCAAGGAAATGAGAGAATTAGAAAGATAGGTTATATTTAATGGTAGTCGTTAAAAGAAGCATCTACTTGTTGATATGTCCTGAAGCAGTAGAATCCCTCGGAGAATGCTAGTTTGTGAATCTCATTTATATATTCTTTGACAGTTCAGCTAAAAGGTCAGACTTCAGAGTGAGTGTTAAAGTTTCGTAAACCGCTTGTAGACGAATGTTTTGTTCATCCTGCTCGTTATTTATTCTAAATGCTGTGATACTGGTTTAGATCGAAATCAGCAGAAAAATCGGGAAGACCTCCAAGAGCACAGGAAGCACAGAAACCGAAAGCATCGAGCTATGAAAAATCTAGCAGCGTAAGTGAAAGAACTGTTTCTGCTTCGTGCAAACGTTTTGCTATTGAACTAGGATTTGTTTCACTAATCGAATGAGAAGGAAGGAAAAAGGTCAGGAAAGAGTGGAAGGTGCTGATTTTGTTATATAAATTTTGTGCTTTTTTGTCGGGGAAGGATGTAAAAAAACCCTATGATTCCTACAAAAACGGTTTCTTCTCAAGGAAAAAGACCCAAATGGGAATCTTTCACGTGTTTCTTCCTTCCCATTTCGTCTCCCATTCCTCCCTCCATCTTCAAAACCCTCTCCAATCCTTCAAAAAATCGCATATGCTTTAGTAGTTTGTCGGTGTTACAACGAATTGTAGGACAAAGAACGCTCCACAACAATTAAATCGTACAAACTTCACTTCTTAAAAATAGAACATGTGCCTAGTTTATGACCATCGTGAAGGGATTTCGAATATTTCGATCGAACATCTCAGCATGCCAATTGCCATCGTTTACAGTGCCCCGCTGGGACAGGATAGCAGTGCGGAATTTGCTTGCGACCTTCCTCCTCTTCCTCACTCATAAGTTGAAATGACGATGTTAGTCGTACGTGCACANATACGTGCATAGACTTTGAGGGAGCAACAAGGAAAGAGGGGAGTGGAGAGCTAAGAGGGGAAGGGCTATTGTTGCTAGACTTTTCGAGGGATCAATTCTTTCCTGTCTCGAAAATCTAGGAAAAACTGTTGATGCTAGCAGGACTATGGATGGCAATGGCCATGAAACTTGCATTAATAGCAGTGACAGCGGTATAATTTGACGCGCCCTTCCATGAGGAAAGTAGGTGATTATAAGTGATGTTTCTGCTTTTATTCAATTCTTATTTCCATACATCAACGACGGCGCCAATTTATATTCTCTATTAAAGAGTTCTGGACAATCTCGTAGCGAAGGTAGAAGCAAGGTGTTCAATATTCCGAGTTTAATGAGAAGAAAACCACAAAAGTTGGTCAAATCTGGCACTGAGGTAAGTTCCTATAACTTTTCTGTTATCAGGAGGGCACAGGATTCGGCTGGGCAGTTCCGAGTCAATTTTGCGCTCTGTCCGGTGACACGAGCACAGGTGTGAGAAATATCTGCATAATACCTATTATGCACATCGCAGTAAACTTTGAGTCAACAGTACTCAAGATTCTATTCTCTTCTTCCTCATGGTTCTGCGCCAACATGGCTTAATATTTCACCTATGAAGGATTTATCAAAGCAAAATTATAGAAATAAAGGATCGGCTCAGTAAGTTCCCTCGGCAGATTTAATAGACGTTGTCAATTGATTTCTGGAAGTTGACTACCTTCTTTCTTACGATCCATCAGATGCGCTTCTGGATATCTTCGTCGTATATCGTTATTGGATTTCGACAAATCGAAAAGCACTGACCGGTCACTTCTGAAGATCACAGCCAATACTGTGATCATTACGCTTCCTGAACCAGTTCCTCTTTATCTGCTGAGCATTTCAAAGGCTTGATATTTGTGATTGAGTTAAGCCGCACCGTTACTTAGGAGAAGGCGAACTGCATATTTGGGGACTCAGATTCTATCGGTGGGCAGAGGTTTTCGTTTACATTTCACCGCAAAATTAATATGTTACATCAATTCTGACAAGTCCCGGCAGAACAATCTCGATAAGCTATAGTACGCTGTCGGTAGGGGCATTCTGAAAAACATCAGCGTCACGATATGATAACATGCGATCGTTTCACTAGTTTTCAAGCGGCTTTGTGATTAAGGTCGATGCGATGGCGTTGAAAAACAAGGAGGAAGAGTTTGCAAAGGTTAATATGTTGTTTCATGTTTGATTCCATTGAACGAATGGAGAGAAATCTTATTGAGAAAATTTGTGAGCAAAGATGAAATGAGTAAATGAGTTCAGTTCTATAAACGAATAGGCAAAAGCTGAAGCGAAATATCTATGTTAAAAGGATTTCTGTAGGTAAAAGGATTTGACGGTAGTATCTCAAGTGGAGTGGGATATATGTGCTTTGGGGTTTATGGCACGGTGAGCTCGCCTGTACAACTATGGTATCAATTTCTTCCATTGTGTCGAAGAGGATTTCACAATCTTACGGCTACATAGATATCTTGGGAGGGGAAGAGTTAGTCCTTGTGCAGTGGAAGTTTGGTATCAAAGATATTTTTCATCCGGTGGCCAATCCAAACTTGTCATTTTTCCATCAAAAATGCAATTATTTCATCGTCGATTGCTGCCTTCAAAGAAAGCTGATCAAGAAAATGAATGCTTCCAGAAGGCTGGCAATGCGCTGCAGATGAACGATTGGTATCACGGTTTGATGCCTCGCGAAGAGATCGAGGAAATGCTACACTCTGATGGAGATTTCATTGTTCGACGCACAGAGGTCCGTTTTTGTGTTGGAGTGCCTGTTCGATATGTGCCTCTTATAATATGTAAAAAAGATGGAGTTATATGCAAGCAAACGCGTTGGGGGGAATTAAAGCTTCATGTGATGCCATTTCATTGAAACCCTTTAAAGCATCTCGGCAACCTACTGAGAATGTCTCTTCGAAGATACCATCACAAAAGTTTTGTTAAGGGAGTAATTCCAGTAAGCAAGGTAAATGGATTTGAGTTATATGATGTTATAGGCATAATGCTTCTATGGTCGGAAATTTTTCCGAAGGGTCAAGGTTTACTCCCTTTTCCGTATCTCGGCAGCGAATTTTTGATTTTTTTTTTTGACCAGACCATGGTCTTTTCAACTCAGTTGGNNNGAAATATTAGAAATAGAATTTTAATTTGTCACACATAATGTGCATATCTCTTTAGAGTGATGCCTTGAGGAAAATAAAATTACTGCGGCTTCTAATGTATCATTCTTGTGCACTGCTCTTTTACTACATTGTATATTATCGTTTTAATCTTGCTTATTGTTTATTACAAATGGTTTATGGCAAATAAAATTTTCAAGGCTTATAAATGATGTTTTTCTGATATTATCGTACTATAACGATCACCCAAGATTATCCAATTTAATTAAGGTATTAACGCGTAATTAATGGAATATCAAATATTCAGTTGCTTTTCAATTTTTGATGAGTTGAAGATTTTCAATGAGGGTATATTGTTTTGCAGCGAATTTTTCCAAATCCCCATATTGATTAATCCTACTTTGAGGTTGGCGGTAAAACTCGATTGGTGGTCTCAGTGATGAATAGAGGCAGAATACGTCACATCCTTCTGATGCTCTCTGATGGAAAATGGAGCCTTCGGAATGTGAGCTTTCCCATGGATATAATTCCTAAAACGTTCCGATTCCTACTGTTATTATCTTTTCTGTTGAAATTTATATATTAGAAATCATCTGAGGATATATACACCAACTGTTATGTCAAATGGCTCATAATCTGAAAAATCAACAGCAGTATTGCACAAATTTTTGAACTGAATTTTTATATGGGATGGAAATGGACGTGATGATATGGCAAACAATAAAAACTTATGAAAGTTCAGAAGCAACTTCGAAAGGGAATTGTGGAGGGTAGGGAGAGAGGAAAGAAGGAGGAAGAGAAAGGAAGGAGCGGGTGGGTGGGAGCGGTGAGAAGATAAGAGCATCTACTTTCTCCAACTCACATTTCTGCTGTTGCTGCACACGTTTTCGTCATTTTGTAGAAGCAGCTTCAATTTAAAAAACCCCTGTGTTGGTACTTGCTTGTACAGTTCGAAAGCGAATTTTCTTCAGCTATTTCCAAGGGTTTTCGAGATTGAGTGATCTTTGACCTGCTATTGTTTGCAGTTAAAAATGAGTTCGATTACTTCACTTATTCTGGAACACGTCAAACAGAAAATACCAGTACAAGCCGACGGTAAGTAAGACTTCCCATCAATTTTATTTTGCTCTAAAATGCTTCGTAGGATATGGTCGTGGCTTGCTTGCTTCACGGTTTTTTCTGTAGTCCAAAAATATAGCAACCAGACTTTACTACTTTGGTTGGGTTCAATTCATTGAAGTCGGAAACAGTTGATACCCTCGTCAGAGTTTGAAGCTGACATCTTCCGTCCCTCCCTCCACTCTCCCTCGTTCGCTACAAATCCTGAGATATTTATGGAATAGCTCGCAGTTAGATGGCCCACACACACTGGATGCGATGGGAAGTTTCATTAGTTCCATACAGTTATTTCGAATTTATAAAATTCTAGGAAAACTTGCCTGGAAAGGGGATAACAAAACTTGCCCGGAAAGGGGATAACAAACCTCATAACTTGTATGTGGCTGACGAGAAAACATAAATTAAGAACCACCTTCACGGCTACGTTACACTCAAATTGTGGCCTCCGTATCAATGATGCCCTCTGACCGCTTGCTGATTTCGGACTCCACTATTTTAAGCAATAAGTTTTTTTTTTGAAATGTATTGAAGGCGTTATGCTGACATTTCATGGTCAGAGTCAAGCAAGGTTTGCCCAAAAATATTCTTGAATGTGTTTCTCAGTATGTCGTTTAGTTATCTTATAAAGCAATTTTCTCATCCCATAGCTACATCCATCCACAGTTATGATATTTTTGCTATCAGGGATTTCTAAAGGAGCCTCAGGAGTCGTCGCTATCGAGTTTCTGCATGCGACGATTTTGTGTTGTATAATTTAACAGTCAAAATAAGTAAGCCATACATATTGGGCAATGCAGACCGAGTAGTGAAAATGAGTGTTAAGGCACTAAGCTAAAGTGTTGATTTAGGTACCCTTCTACAAAATCCGGTGCCTCGACCTGATTATTACATTTTACATGATCATGTCCAAGTGAAGGATCAGATTGGAGCAGGTGCATTCGGTGATGTGCATATAGGTGTATTAACAAAAGCTGATGGTGCCAAAGTTGATGTCGCTATAAAGAAATTGAAAGGTCTGATGACGAAACGACAGCGAAGTATTTTCATGAAGGTATTTCCCTTCTGTTGCTTCTTCAGTGATAAGAATGATTTCTTATGGAATCTGATTAAATCATGTTTCGAACTGCAAAGGAGTTTATCGCAGCGATGTTGTCGCTGAGATCCGAGAATAAGTTGGGAGGACTCTCTGTGCTTATAACAATGGAGTTTTTAGACGAGCAGCTACGATTCCGCTCGAGGATAGCATTATGGGACACGTCAACGACGTGCACCTTTATGCAACAGCATTTATTTTTCTTTGGGCATTTAACGTCAACACAGTAACTCAGCTCTGCTCGCAGATCAACTGTCCCATGGCAAGAGGTCACATTAGCGCCGTGGCAGAAACGTCTTTGCAGATACACCAAAATAAAACATCTGGTGGTTGCCGCGTTGTGAAATAGTCAGGAAAAGAGGGGTTATAAAGCAGTGTATCGAGCAGAAGGAGGGCTAAAAGATATTGGGAGTTGAAATGGATTTTAAAGTAAAAAGGAGTATTTGAAGGCTTCAGAAGTCACTTCTTCCGACTTTTCCTTCACTGCACTAAAGTACAGTTGTATTGCAGTGTACATTCTTTCTGCCTCGGAATCCGTATTTGTTTCAAAATTCGTTGTCTTGAGGATTGCGAGACGTCTAATACTANNNATTGCGAGACGTCTAATACTACACGTTTTTTCCTTTCACTTTCATTTTTTGACATTCGCAACTTAATTTTTGAAGAATTTTGCAAGAGTCTTAGTGGAATAATTGGGACGAATGCAGCGGAATATCATTTGAACCGAACTAAAATTAAGCGACCATAACATATGACGCTGTAGTATTATTCGTTGTGAATTTATGGGAGGCAATCTGCGCGTTAAATGTGTAGTGATTAAGTTGTTAGCTACTCTATTTTGAACAACTGGTTATAAAAATGGGTGTCAGCTAAATGAGGAGGAGGGACAGTGTAAGGAATCTCCTTTCATGTTTGATCTTCTAGGAAGCGAAATTGATGCGTCGATTCAATCATCCCAATATCGTTAACCTGTTGGGAGTTGCACCACAAGAGGATCCGGTTATGATTTTACTCGAATTATGTCCAAATGGATCACTCAATAAAAAGCTCAAATATCATCCGGATATACCGGTCAGTAAATTAGTTGCGTATGCGACTGATGCTGCACGTGGAATGGTCTATCTTTCTGCAAGCACGGTTCGTTCCGAGGCTTTTTGTTGGAATAGCAACGTCATTAGACAACCATCGTTGAATATTTTGTCTCATTTGGAAAGCAGATGCACTGAATTTCACTCACTGCAACTCTCTACTCAGCTTTTCCTCACCAAATGTTTAAAATCGTCGATATCTTTCATCTCTTTCAGAACTTGGAAGTGATCAATAGGGATCGAAATTATAGAACATATGAAGTTAAATTATTACTTATAAGTTATTATAGCTTGCGGTTGTTGATGAGGATTAGTTTCTGTTGTATTTCTATACATAGAAAAGCATCATCACTCTTATAAGGGTGGTCAAGTAAAAAGGGGTTAAGGTATATAGTGTCTGGCGATTTAGATGATGCGCAGTGTTGCCGTTCGACTCCTCCGAAGCGTCGGTAGAAAGAATATTGCTGACCCACCTGCTCGCTTCTTCGCCTTCAACACAAAATGGCAGTCATGATATGATTACATAATGCATCATTTTTAATCAGAAATTGTGAGTAGTCACCAATGGAGTATCCCTTCAAGCCAAATTTGAGGATATTATTAAGGTGATTCATCGCGATATCGCAGCCCGGAATTGTCTGATTGGAAAAAACGATGAAGCCAAGATCAGTGATTTCGGTTTATCGGTGGCCGATCAGGATATGGTAAGCGTCGACAAACTCCGACAAATGCCTGTCCGATGGCTTGCACCTGAGACACTCCGACTGGTTTGTTCTTTACAGCATGTTTTTTGCCAAATCCCAAATAAAATTTTGCACTGATTGGAGCTTCGGTAATCATCAACGAGTGGAGCATAAACGTGCTAGTGGCTTACGCCACGCTTGTAAGCAAGCCTGATAATATATCGTATGTGCGTATGTAACACGAGGGATACCTGGTTGTGAGTGGAAATGGAACAAACTTCGGTTTGCTGAAATTGTGTTTTATTCACCAGGAATCATCAGCAGATGAGAAATAAGCATTTATTGCATCGTTACACATAATGCAGCCTTAGTTTGTTTGTCCAGATATATCGAGCATTTCGGTCTTCAGTGTTCTTTTATTTCATAGCAGCTCTCACAAAGCGAAGGCATCAAGCAGTTTCGTTCTCATCTGCAAAAGCTTTACATTTTTATAAGCGTGATCGTTATCGTTCCTTTCGATGAGTCATGCTATAAACACGGTTCTGATATGTAGCTTGCCACATCTTCGTCACCATCTGCTAAATCTTCCATCTTCCATCTCAAATACCTGCCGACCACACCAAAACTCACACACCATCGCAGCCTCAATTTCGCAACTACCCAGCTGCTGGTGAATGACCGCTGCATTGCTGGTCATTCACACCAAGAAAGAAAAGACGAGTCGCCAATGACATACCTATCCAGAGAAGGAAAGAAAAACCACATCCATTTGCTGTAACCTACGTTTTTGAATTCACGGTTTTCTATTCGCGAGGATTACAGCGGAAAAGATGCGAGCATTTAATACGGTCAAACGAATGATGCAAAATAACACTTAACTAGCACACTGTTTCGGTTCAGGTAGCACTTGATACCGATGCAGAGGTGATGCGAGTCGGCTGAAACTTTGGCTGATCGATGACCGACCGAACAGTCAGTTTGCAAAGGAAATCCGATGAAATCCATATTTATATCCAAAACAGACCGGCTGTCCACCGAAAGCATTCGGAAAGGTGGAATTTCGGTTGAAACTGAAGAAAGTGGCAGTCTCAAATTTCCTTGCGACAAAACCCACCGAAATCTTGTTTTTCGCATTGATGGCGTGGTAGTTCTTTCGTATGTACGTCATAATTCGTTCAGTTTTACTCCAGCCATAAAAGCGGTTGGATGACCACGTGAAAACAAATAAAACGGATGCAATCATAATAAAATAGACAGCGGCATCGAGGTCATAATGGGGTATTGACAAACCAGTAAGTGTAGCTCACCTCCATCGACTTTTCCTAAGAAATTCAAGCTGCTTTTTATTGATTCGTTGTTGAAGCGATCTGCTGACTATGCGAGCGACTCGGTGGCTTATTCCAAGGCAATACTGCATGTACAAGCTCATGCAAAGTCTAATGTTTAGTAAATTATGCGCGAAATCCAGTTGGCTGTAACTCGAGAACGAGATGTGCTGCACAGCGGATTTGCACATATTCAAGCATTGAAGCGCAAGATTCCACATGCATAAGTGTGGGGAAATTCGTTTCACCCATCGTTTACACCCTTTCGTTTCTCGTCCCTTTTCCCTAGACTATAATCTTCATCACATTNTACATTTTATGGTTAGATGTCTATGTGCAACAACATTCCATCATCAGGGTCAGTTCTCAACGAAGACGGATGTATGGTCGTTTGGAGTGATGTTATGGGAAATATTTAGTCGATGTAAGAGCGATCCATATCCAGGTTTGACGAACGCACAAGCACGAACGAAGGTTACCTCGTTAATTTCCGCTTTTATTTTTTCTCTACTTTCTAATTTGTTGTTCGATAGTGGTGACTCGACGTGCCGATTTGAAACAGGCAACAAGTAGCAAATGAGGCTTTCACATCGTGACGCCTTATATTCCTTAATTGCTATATAGCGTGGCTTGTCCAGGGCTTTCGTAGTGCTATAAATAAACTTGTTCGGTACAAGCAATTCCGATGAATAGATGTTACTGCGTGCAACTGCTTTCGTTCTGAAATTGTGCAGCCTTTGGAAGTATTATTCCGTCTGCAAACTGCTTTGAAGCGACTTCTGATGAAGTAATGTCTTTTCCGCACATTTTTTATACACGCGTGTATATTTGTTCCCATATTAGGGCGTCGGAATATTCAAAAAAAAAGACATTCTTTTCGTATTTCATAGAGAAAGTGTGTTACCTACTGCTGATCATTCCCACCACGTGACACTTCCGCCGTGAGTCTTGCTTTTGGCNATATCTACTGCTGATCATTCCCACCCGTGACACTTCCGCCGTGAGTCTTGCTTTTGGCTGTTAGTTCGACGATGCATAGCATTTTCCATGTACCGCACGATACGATAAGTTAAACACATTTGACGCAATTTACTAAGCACAATGCAATGCGAGCTATCGAATTGACGATCCATTTCAACGTTTTCGCAAAATGCACGTGCAAGGCTCATGACGTCTGCACTGTGTCTGTGCTTCTGTTTGGTGGGTAATGCCGACTCAGAAAGCACTGAATCAAGAATTACGAATGTGGCATATATAATGAGGGCGACAGGAAAACCACACCTTTTCCTTCACGGGCCATCCCCAACTTCAACGGTGAAGATCTCAAGAAGGCAAAACTGCGTAACACCTTGCAGAAGCCGCTAACACATCCCACACCGGCTGGTTGGCCGAAAAAGATCTGATGCAGAAGTGTGCCGTCAATCTTGGTCACATAATTAAAACTATTCCATAAAAATATAAAGGTGTCACTTCGCATACATATTGTTCGTCGATGTCTCATCAAGCTGGTTGGTCAGATGAGCGTAACGTAGAAGTGCACATCATGCCAGCTGTTTCTGCACGCTGCTCCATTTGTTGCGCCGTCGTACTATGAGCCGCATTTTTGAACAGAGTCATTACTGACGTTGTTTAGTGATGCGCGTTTTTGTTCCTTCAGATTCTTTCTAGAGAAACGCCAATGACGCCTCCTGTCGGCGCACCGGAGGTCATATGCACTGTCATGGCTATGTGCTTTACACAGGTTCGTTCACTGTTGCAAATCATTCAAAAAATGTTTTCAAAAAAAAGCCGCTGTCATAGTTCTTGGTCAAGCCTGTGACGTAAACTTGCTGTTCGCAGTAAAGCTTGTAGTTTAAGGACGCAAGTCGTCACCACGCTTAAGATCTGAAGCCAGATTATGAGTTGCATACAATCTTGGCGATAAGAATTCGAGATAATGAGACCAGAAATGCAGCAGTTAAATTCTTGGAATGCCTGAAGAAGTAGCCTTATATCTTGCTTGATAAGACTTCATTCTGTTTTGCAATCAGAATGCCATCCAGATCATGGTGAATCAGACTGATCCAGAAAATATCCAGCATCATTTCGTTTTTCGATCACCACATTTTTCACGCGATTCAATGAAAAATCCCAGGAGAATAGTCTATAAAATGTCTTAAGTGGGATAATTTGATGAATAGTTCGATCACACATTGATCGTTTGTTTGTAAATTTGGCTGATAACGATCGACATTAATTTCCCACTCGGCTAATATCNGATAACGATCGACATTAATTTCGCACTCGGCTAATATCGATTGACGTTATTTTCCACGATCTCAGTGGACGATGTATTATAAATTCACTCTCAGCTGATGTTGTTTCAGGAACCCGCAGTCCGGCCTAATTTCGTCGATGTGTTCAAACTTCTGTCGCCAAACGAAAAGCCACCGGATGGCGAGCATCACGTCGAAACAATATAACGATCTTAGAAGACCTACTTCGAGCCTTGCACTTTATCAGCAACAAAATGCTCTTATTCTTGACCACTTCTAATTCCCTATTTTCAGCTCAATAAACATTTACGAGTCAAGGTGCTCCCAACTGGACTCGCAGGTCTTCATTATAATGCAGCAATTGAACAGCGTTTTTCACAAACACTATCTTAATTGGAATATTGATGCACTAGTTAAAGGCTTATCGATTTCAAAAGGAAATAAGCTACTGCAAAATGCGTCTGCAACATCGCTCTACTTGTCATTCGGCGACTGATTCAACTGGTGGGGACAAATTGACGGCCGAAATGGCGACGATACACCTGCGTCGAGCTGGCCCAACCTTAGATGAAAGCCAACGGTTGAAATGGATTTTCCACATTGGTTGAATTTTTTGAATTGCTCGGGGCTTCGTTCGGTAGTNGGTTGAATTTTACGAATTGCTCGGGGCTTCGTTCGGTAGTCGGCAGTACAGAAGGAGGAGAAAAGGGGGGTGGTGATTGCGAAATTCGGGCCTGCAAGGAGCACGGAAGGGTGACTCTTTCTCAACTCTTCATTTCATATTTTCTTGGTGTATTTCTGCACAAATCCAGTAAACTTAAAGCCCCAATGTCCGCATAAAAGTCATCACTCGTGTCTTTCGATCATCCATCTACGATGAGCCACTAAATCAGTTTGATATATCCAAGACATATATAATTTCGTACACAGTGTTATATGGATTTCATACGTTTATATTTTATAGGTNNNCATATTTGTTTATATTTTATAGGTTTACAGATATTCACTCGAATAAATCACAACATTATCAGCAAGAATCTGATTCCAAGATGCCATTTAATAAAACTTGGGATGCGCTGGAATGGGGTGAGGGAAGGGTGGAGGAAGGAGTGACCAGACACCTTTTTGAGAAAGAGGACGACTTGATGATATCGAAAAGGCAGTATGGATTTCTCCTGGTTCTAGCGCACAGCGTTTTGCTACAAAAGTCTGGGGCACTGCTCCTGGTTTCACAGTTGAATAGTGTAATGAACTGGAAGACAACGAGGTACGGAACAAGGAAAGAAGCACAGAACTATAGATTTGNCACATTTGAATAATGTAATGAACCGGAAGACAACGAGGTACGGAACAAGGAAAGAAGCACAGAACTATAGGTTTGGATGGTCGAAAGACTGACTGCTGACTAGTATATATTAAGCTAGAATATCACTGTAGTAGACGTGATGCAATCTTCGCCTTATACCCTTCTCCCCACAAACAATTGTCATTGTGCATAGCGCAGGAACTTCAGGAAGAAACTCCCATCTAAGTAGATAATGCATAATTCTGGGCCAATAAATTTCAAAAAATTGGTCCACCGCCCCATTCCCTTCACATACCAGCGACTGAAGAAGCCATGAACCATGTTAATTGCGTGCGGAACAGAAAAATATCGCGTTGCTACGTTCTGCAAGAGAAAAAGACGCTTCAGGCTTTCCTCCTACAAAAATAAACCGTGGACATCCTCAACATTTCTGTGTCTCTATCTATTTTCTTTACTTTCAAACCGGACTCTCGCACTCTCCATCCTCAAACTCTTCAAACACTGTAATCTCTGAATGCCATGATTGAATCTTTCGTTCGGGAGTTCTGGAGCAATACTTTCCAGTAAAGGTAGCCATGTCCGATGAGACTATGCTTACATTCATTTCGGCGGGAACAGAGAGGATATCTAGCAAAGCTACCAAAACGTTATGAACGCTTCATACCGTAATTCCGAGCAGATAGGACAACAGACAAATATGCGAAGTTTTCTTGTTCTTCCTATGTACCATTAACAAACGAAACTTTATTTAAAAAAGACAACGACAAATAAAAACAGATAATCACCACCCGTCCAATGACTCAAAGTATTTTACGATACGATAAAAGAGGAAAAAAGGGGATCATGGCTTTCATCAATCTTGTCGTACAACAAAACGATCATCAAATGCATATCAACCATAAACGATTTTGCTTCAACAAACGATAACAATGAAGGGAATAATTGGAAAACTCGACAGCGACGGCAATGCAACAAGAAGGTAGCCAAACTCTTTGAATCCATAATAAAGATAACACTGGTGGATAAGAAAAAACCAATGAGGCAGCTTTGGCGGGGAACCGTAAACGAGCTAGACAAACAGCAGATCAGGTAGAAATAAGGAAATTCAATGGGATAAAGGTGAAAAGCACAGCCGAGATTCGAGCGCCACCCTGAAGAAGCATCGTTTCATTTCTTTCCGTTTTTGACGCCAGCTTCCCCTCCAACATCCGATTCAATATTGCCTCGTGTGGTCACATCCTCATCACCCGTCTGCGTCACATTCTGCAAGAACACAGCCATTCATCACAGCTCTAAATGACACGGCAGGAGGGGGNAAGGGGGAAGGAATGACAAGCAGAGATAATCAGCCGATGTCAGAACTTTCTACACTTCAGATCCGACCACAAAGAAACACCTCCAGCTATGCGTTACTCACCAAGATCTTTTCATCGCTAAACAAACTTTGGTGTCGCATGTCCAAATTTGCTACGTAGAGAAATCTAAGTGCCTACTCCCATGTAACTTCATCGCCAGCAGTTCGGGTGTGCGATTCCTCGGGTATCGGCAGATGCAACTTGCAAAGAACACCGATCTCTTCACTTTTTTAAAGATTCTCACCAACGAAAATGCGCAAAATGAGATGATATTTGTTTCTACTAGTGGAGTTGTTTTCTTTTCTCATTTTAGAGTTAAACGTATCCATCAACTTCCTGAAATTTCAGACTTCTTGGATGCATCGTCCAACGGCTCATTCACTTTCCTGCACATCTATCTCCATTCAAGGAACGCGGCTACGCTAGTTCGTCATAGCACTCAATTCATGCCTAATTTGGCTAGAACCACTTGAAGGGGGAAAGGCACCATCCCTCAGCAACCTTCGTGCCCCACTCCTTTCACTGAGGTAGCTAAGACTCGTACCCTTTCTTCTCAAGTTTTTCTCAGGGAAAAAGTGAAGATACCATCACATTCCTCCGCGCAGCTGCATGAGCTGGTTCGTTATTGCGCACTACATTACTGACTCCATTGCGAAGCGCCGCGGCTACCGTTGTTCCTGATGCCAAACCACTGCCATCTGGAATTGAAGCATCACTGAAAACCCACCAACTTACTCGAGACTGAATGACACCATTTCTACAGTCTTCAAAAATTGAGAGAAGGTCAAACAACTACTCAAAATAGGCCTTCGATGTTTTACATCATTAAGTAGCAAGGTATGTTAATCAATAATTCTGCAGCACCTCCCATGTAAGGAAGGAGCTGAATCATCCCACTTCATGTGTGAAGGGCAAAACCACCATAGTCATGCTGTCTCCGCAGTGGCTCTAACTTGGGGACTTGAAGAAGTATATTAGACGTATTGATGCACATAATAGCCTACCAGCGTCGCTTATGTAGGAACGTGGAACGGTAGTCATTGTGCGCTCGTGAAGTTGATTGGGAGACCGCTCCCACACACCACACACCTCCGCCTGATGGCCATCGGTTCCTCCCTAGTCATTACAGATCATTAACCAACTTACGGGACATGCATTAGACACAAATTATTACTGCACATCACTAGTGGACGGCGATGAGAATCATGTGTGAATCAAATTCCCCAAAAGCTACGTGAAATTCAATATTCTCTTCTGTCCTTTTTTCTTTAAACACGCTACATGAATTAGGTGAGACAGTATCGGTGCCACAGAAAGGTAGAAAACATCTTCCCCATCTTGCGCGCGGCTGTCGAATAGTTAACGCCAATCACCTCTCCTCGTTGGATCGATCTGACCCGCTGTTAACGATCATATTCATCATACTGCTCATGTTCAACGCATCCTTGACCATTTTTATAAAAATAAAAGTAGTTTGGCTAAATTGTAAGAGAAACTGAAATTTAGAAACNAAAAAAAAAAGAAGTTTGGCTAAACTGTAAGAGAAACTGAAATTTAGAAACTACGCAATTCACATACAGCCATGATAAGTCAGACGATTACATTTATGTCGAACACACGTACTTTAATAGATAAGATAGTTAAAGTCTGGGAACATTTTGTGGAAGAGAACAGATGCGTTAAAGTACCCAAAACTTATGAGGGGGGATGGAACTTGGAAGAGATCACGTTAACGTCAACGGACGGACGAGGGAGGTTAGCGGCGAAAATTTTTTGACAAGAGAGGAAGAAAATTTCACTGAAAAGCAATATAAGGCTTTTTCGCGGTGGGAAAAATTGAGTTTGCTAGATCTTGAAAAAAAAATTGTTTCGCACATGAACAATAATGCGATGAGACTAGCCTGCAGCACCTTCCTGCCCCATTCAGGCATAGCGCAACACTCTACCTCTCACTTTAGATATATAGATGAATCAACTGAATGGATGGCGTGAATCGCAATTATGCAAAGAAGCTGAAATTTTGGATAAGAATCAGAATAAACCTGAGCATTTGCATGAATCACGCGATGATTCGACTTGGTATTGTTGTATTGCAAGAGACCATTATGTCCCCCTGCAAGTGACGTGCCCCTCGTCACTCCGTTCATTGCTGCATCGCCTCCTATACGTACAAGTGATATATAGTAAGTAATATGCAATAAGTACTGCTCACTTCTCAATAATGCTAGGAGCCCAGCCGACCAATACCGATTTGACTAATTGATTTTTGAAGAGCTTAAACTTGCGTGACAGCGGCCAAAAGACGATGTAGAAGCACCTACGTCTGCTGGCCAAAACATCTGTTGAAAAGGAACTTTGAGCCAGTCTTACACAATTATGGCTTTGCTTAGTTTAGTATTGAGGGAGATACAAATGTTCTAGCAACGGCGCGGGCAACAGCTCGAGAACGGCTATAGTTGAAAGCATTAAGCCATAAATTTAAACCAGGGCAACAGTATCAAATTACTAAAAGGTTCATTCGATGTGGATGCAACCTACTGACCTCTTCAAGAAGTAAGCAATCGTTTGCTGCATCAGTTCTGATACTTCCTAATCAAGTCCACTTTGAACGCACAGAAATGCAATTGAAATGACTGCTCAAAAGCAACCCAAGAACTGCTTACCAGCGCCGTTCTGCACCGCCGATCGTTGAATGTAAAGAGGCGAGCCCCCGTGGAACTGATTCAAAATGGTTTCGCCAGGTGCTGCCGCAACTCCTCTCTGATGGCCATCACCTCCTCCCTAATTAATTCGAAAGTTGGTCACTTTTCTAACTTTTAGCAAACATCAGCTGGGCAATATTGATGGCATTTTTTACCTTGAATATTTCTTCTTTCCGTGCAAATTTACAGTGTACATTCCCATATTACTCGCATAGATCGCATCTTGTTTTCTGCCATTTCCACGATCACCTGAGCAATATGCAGCACTACTAGACAGTAAATCCCCCCCCCCCCATCGAAAATCGCAGCCCGCAACAGCATTATTACTCCTACTAAGGAATGTAAGGACAGACCAGCTGAAGTCCTCTGTTGACAATGTTACCGAACACTGCGCGTCCACCCTGAGCAGTTCCCATCGACGATGCCAAATATTGAGCAGCAGAAAATCCACCATCACCCATCGGATAATATTGGGCAGTGTGTGCGATCGATTGTTGCGCTACACCAGGTATCATACCCAACCGACTCTGTCTGGCCGGGAATGTTCCCCCATTACCGTTCTGAACGGAGAAGTAATGCATCAACAACACTCGCGATGACTTTTATTCATCATTCCCATAATACAACTGTTGCGTTCATCGAGGCCACCGAACCTGACAGGAGTTCCCATTTTTATTCTGTTTGAAAGCATCCAGAGACGCATATATGACGTCTCCAAAATGCATACAAAAGCGCAACTTTCAAAAGCAATCTTTTTATTTCAGTTCAGTGTCTCAACGTTTGATTTCAATAACAACAAGGATTTTCTGGAACAATGTTTCGAAATTTATAAACACTCAAAAAGAGACACAACTCGCATAGATTAACTCCAGTGCAGAACTGCGATGGACTTTTGGTAAAAAAAAAGAATCAAATAAAAACTTATAATTCAGTAGGCAGCTAAAAACCAAACCTCATTACCTAACTGCGCTCATCAGTCTGTCGGTAGTAGTTATATTACCAAACTCTTTCTATCCTTTGTGGAGCAAACCGGTTCCTGGCCGCCAACTGGCAATATGAAATCAAGCCCTCGTACTCCATATAAACGATCATATGTAACCTTTCTATTCCTACCTACACGCACCGACCAACATCTCTTGTTGCTTTTCCCCAAATACACTGCCTGTGGTTATGAAAAAACTGGAATCTCATTGGGAAGGCGAAAAATTATTGCAGCAAATGCCCTCTTACACAAAAAACCAAGCGATTAATACCGTCCGCATGCAACACACAAGCGGACATCAGATTCGATGCCAAAAACTCATTCCTATAAAATATTCCAACTAACATGAGCTTCACTTTCTCGGCGTCAACCGCGGTAAGGTTATTTTATAGCGCATACCTTATAGAACTGCGATAGCAGACAAATAACTGCCTTGCTTATAACACTTCGGAAGGAAGCAATTTCGCAACACGCCTTAAACACCTAGTCGGAACCTTTACCACGTCAATAAAACGTCCTGTGACAACAATGATTTGATGACCATAACGTCCAGGATGTGGTACTTACCATGGGAAGCATGTTCGGGACGCCGAGATATGCAGAGAAAGGAGCGCAGTGCACGGGTTGTCTCATGAAAGCCAACACAGTTCCATCCGATGGACAGGTGCATTGGCCATTTTGAATCACTGCAATGATATAAACTCCTAGACTTTATTCGATTGACATGTGCGACAAAATGTTTAAAATATACCCCTGTGTTAGCAAAGAGGGTGACATATCCAAACAACTGTTTTGTAATTTTGAGAGATCAGAAGTGCAAGATACCCCTTTCACCACTCAGCCCCCTCCTCACCTTGAATTCAGAAGCGATGGCCCAAGTCTTGTACCGAAATACGTTTGCATATAGAAATCCGGAAATCGCACTGTCAGTAGACCATCTTTTTTTTCATTTCAGCCTTGTAAAATTCCCTAGTCTTAATACTTTTTTTCCATCTCTTTCATATTACTCCGTTATTGGATATAAGTACCATTCCCTCAAAACCTATAACAACTAGTGGACCAGTCTTTTGTTGAAACGGTTGAATCTGACTCAACTATTCGATACGCACCCAATTCCGAGTAACAATGAGTCGTTTGAAAAGAGCCAAGAAATTCGTCGGATCAATATGTACCATAAATTGCGAACAATATAAGGTGCTGAGGCGGNTACCATAAATTGCGATCAATATAAGGTGCTGAGGCGGGATTACGCACAACAGTGATAACGATGGGAGCAAATGTGCGATACTTGTGCTGAGGAAAATGAGCAAGCTGCGCATTGCGGATTTCATGTGCCATATTGCGCTCTCGTCTCGACCCAAACAATGACCCCCAATAAACGTCCACTTATTCATCATCGTAAAAATACATAACCTATGTAGGCATATGCTTACTCTGTCTCTCAGCAGGCAGATTGTTAGTGCCTGCAGCGAACGGTGTCGTCTTGTGCTCAGCAGCATGCCGGATGCGCTTCAAGGCCTCGTGATCAGGTTGAGATCGAAGCGAACCAAAGCGAGTGTTTGCGAACGAAGAGACCGTGAATGGATGATCATGCTGGGAGATGAAGCGGAACACCAACGGTGGTACCTACATGCTTATGAGCACCTTATTCCATTCTCACTGTATCATGCTGGCGATCACAGAACAGCACAACTAAATAGTGATGCACTCCTGATTAAAGAGTGCGTTTGTGGGACAGTCGGCATACGCGCAACCTCGCAAACTTTTAGATGCGCCATCGCCACCTTAGATGACTGCATCCATTTGCGAAGCAACATATGCACCAACTATCGTGCAGATGCACACCTTCATGTACAGTGAGTGGAACGGTCATACGTGCATAAATATTGTGACAGGTGCGTGCAAGACGATTGAAATGAGAAAGCTCACTGCCTTATGGTTTTTTTTTTCAGCATTCAATTTATCAGCCGCCGATGTTGTATGGCCACTGACGATCCTTGAAGCTGGCACACGTCATAATCAGCTTTCAGCTATATATACACCTTTGAAGGCTTGCTGAACTTGGTGAGAAACTAAAATACCCACGGAAAAGATAGTTGGTGAACGAGTGTACAATCTAACCTATAACCTGAAACTGTGCAGGGAATGATAAATTCAAAAACAGCAAAATCGCACTGAAAGTTTGGCGAGGAATTGGATAGGTTCACATGTGCATCATGTGTATAAGGGAGGACACACTCCCTGTGCATACATTATTGCATTCTCCATGCATTACATTCCCATATCGTTTACGCAACTAACAACAAATGCCTGAAATGGATAACAACAGTGATAAGCAACCAGAATTCTCTCTCGCTTAACACAACTCAGAAAGTGAAATTCGATTACATAAAACGGAATATTCAACCCTTGCANTTCAGAAAGTGAAATTCGATTACATAAAACGGAATATTCAACCTTTGCAATCGCAACTCAACCGCAAATTAGGTAAAGCAGCCAAACCGAGGTTTATCGCTGATTTGGTGCCATCTGCTTCAGACTTGCCTTATATAGCCCATTCAACTATAAAATTCGGGGCAGCTTTCATTTCGCCCATCTTCTCAGAGCGTTTACACCCACAACCCCTCCCCCTCACCCCTCCCCCCCGAAAAAGAAAGCCCCAAATAGTCTCATTTATGTTTCATCTAATCAAGTGATAGCATACAACCCAGATGTACATCTGTATGATTCCTCTGAGGTCGCTTCCAAAAAACGAGAAAAGCCATGGCATCGAAAGGATGACAACTAAAGCCGCCATAAACTCACATGGGAAGGTGAGAACACGTCGGTGCTCCAATAGAAATCCGAATGCTGATCCCATGGCACCAGTTCAAGGTGCACGTAATCGTGCAGGGTGAGCAACGCATCAGTCGTTGGCGACGTACTTTGACCTAAACAAAAGTAAAAAACTGGTCGAATCATTTGGCATTGATGATTTTCAAACGACAGTATCATTTCCTTCATCTTTACAGCATCGTAGTTTATAACAGCGAAAAACGAACCCACCAGAATATACAACCAGGCAACTTGTCCTACCTGCAGGAATAGCCTTTCCGATGACCGAACCTCCTTCATTTGCGGATGGACGGTAGAATATTCCCGCCGGTATTGGAAAATAACATTGGTCCGCATTCATATCGCCCGACCAAATCGGTAAAAAGATCTTCGCATCGCCAACACGATAGAAAACTTCTCCCGGATTCCAGAACACCACCATATTCGCTGAAAACTCCTCGTTTTTCACCGATCACTCGACCCAGGCGTAAGAGAATGCAAAGCGGATGAACTCAAAAGGGCGACAATTGCTCTTGAATTTCAATCTAAACACTGAGCGATCGTTCGACCGGTCGCTGTTCACTGCACAATCACTGTCCGAATGAACAATCGCCCTCCCATTTAACTGAATAATCTTTTCGGTCCTTATGCTGCAGATGTCATTTGGGGAAATGATAATAAGATTATCCTGATTAAGCTGATTTTGCGTTAACAATTTATATAGCATCCAAACAATGTTCGACGCGTCTGGATATCGAACATTCCAGCGAAGAAAGGGTTGTTGACTTGCTAACCACAAGCTCAGGTCAGTGTTTTCGATTTTCGAGATGCGTGTTTTCGATCCACAACTGCGAAATGCCAAAAAGTTGAGATCTTCTTTCAGGCCATCCAACATCGCATTGTTAGAAAAATAGATCTTAAAATGCAAACTGTTCGCGCAGAGTGTTCTAAAGAACCGAAATAGTACATCAAATGTTACAGCAAAATCAACCACCACTCATAACCAACTCGAGTCCAATCCTTCCACGACAGTTCGATGAAGACTGAATGGGATCGTTGTTCAGCTTGGAAAGTTGCAACGAATTTCAACTAAACAAAGAAACATACATGGAAATGATGACAGAAGGATGTGTATATCAATGCACAGCGTCGATGCAACCGAAATTAACAGCTCACTGGAGCCAGTAACAACGTTGATGCGTATACCGCGTTCTCTCTCCCCTGAAACCAGCTCACTGAGCCAATTCGCTTCCGGAAACATTCTCACAGCTCAGTCCACGTACAAACAAGCCATTAAAAGCATCTACAAGCTAAGAGTTGCCTTATTCCCGTATCGGATGAGCATACCTATGTTTGTGTGCTCACATCTACTTCTGCATGCGACTTCGTGTCCATGGACGTGTATGCTTGCGTTTCGTGCGTATTAGTGTGCATATATGTGAGTAAGATGTCTTTCTCGATCCAGTTGAAAACACCCCCCCTCCCATCATTTTTCACCGACCCATCCTCCCAGTCAGATTGAAGGAAATTCACACGCCACGCATCAGATCCCCTAAAACCCTCTAAATCGGAGAGTGTGCACGAATTCGTTCTCAATAGAATTATGCGGTCTGCCTACCTCGGTGGCTACAAATCAAGTTGTACTTTAGAGGAAATCGACACATTTACCGAATTTTGGATTGTCGACATTCCACGTCGACTCGTATCTCACCAACAAACCATTTACCACATGCTCCAAGAAGACACACATCTGCAATCGCTTCCAAGTTACCATCTGTCACCTATTTAAATACCTATAGCTGCACACGTTTTCTCATGTTATATATATATATATATATATATATATATATATATATATATATATTTACGAGGTCATTGAGCCTCATTTGTTCTCGTACAAATATCGCACTCTCTTGCTCGTCACTGTCGGGAAGAAATTTTTGCCGACATGGTAAGTGAGAGGATACAATGGCATCAGAATGGTCAAAAAAGTACGAAAAAGGGCAAAAAACAAAAACAATCAAAAAATAGAATAAAATTACCCGACGTCTAGCGATCCGGGCACGCAAGAACTTCGCCAAAAAGTTCGCCACTTCCTTGAGCTCCGTATACATATCGATGAAATGCAGCACTTACTACCCTGCATGCATCGTTAGCAATTATAACAAGATTACTTATCAAGTTCGTGCAGCAGCGAAAGAAAAGTGTTTATTTCCTCATCCCCATCTCTTATATCTCCTCAAACCTTACATACGATACTAACGAGGGAATGCAGTCAAATGAGTACTCATTTTCTATACAATTTAAACCGCTAACTCATCAGCCATCGGCGATCGTGCTATTAGTTGGACTAGTGAGCACTGGCCCTAACTGAACCCTAAGCAGCTTTCGTCCCATCCAATCGCTCGACTACTCAGGCATTTGAGCTATTTCGCACATGTTTTTCTGAACGCAAGGATAGGCGGTCCTTCTTCCACCGACTAATGAATACCCGTACAATGGATATCTGCTCTCTCAGAAGCTTGCACTGAAAGGATCTTCAACGATACGCAATTTATGCGTGATATTAACGCTGCATTGCTCATGCATCCATATGATGCAGCCTGAATACAACAACAGTTCAGCACTTTGTCAAACCTGCTGCCACACAAATTAGGAAAGAATAAGGTGAGTAAACAACACTGCTATTATTCGTGGAACTTACTCATGTCGCATTCTAAACCCGCAGTCAGCGAGACATATGAGCAACCTCCCTTTCCCATTCACTCCCTCATAGAGACAAACACGATTAGCAAATCATGTGCTGCAACAAAGAGGGTGCTGAAAAAAGCATTCTCAGGCACTTGCCGCGCAATAGTAAAACTCCGACCCAACGTCATCTAAAAAGCAAACAGAATCTATACAGACCTCAACCCAATNNNAGAAAGGAAGCACTCGCAACAAGCTATGCGATATGGTGGAAGCATACAAGATCTCGGCAAGTTGCACTTCGCAGCATCACATGCGGAACTGCGCAATGGTGACGAACACACTTGTGGCTGAACAAACTGCAAAGAACCATGCCGGACTGCACTCCAAGTAGGCATCGACATGACTGAGACGAGGTGAAGAAAAGTAGTCGTGCACACACAAAAGTACCTGATAATGCGTAAATGAGGACGTCGACCGATCGCATATCACAACCGCTACCTACAAAACCGAACCAAAAGAAAGAACGCACGTATGAGTATACTGAAGACAGCTTCACTCGACTGCATCCACGTCAACATTAATAGAACTAAGAGGAGGCGAAGAAAGTGTGCCTGCAGCAATAAACGGCCAAGTAAGGCGACAAGGAACAGAGCTTCAACCGACCACACTTGGTGAGCGCAACCTGCAGAAGTGAGCAATATCAGAAAACCGCGTACCCTCACAGACCAAACGATGAACAAGAAACGAGGAGAACATCGACCGACCACACTTCACGACCACCACCTACACAACTGAGCCAAAACGGAGAACAGACATACAGCTTGGTAAACAGGAGAGAACTACACCAGAATTCACCCCTAGTCAGAGTTAAGTGAAGTGAGCAGAGGCGAAGAAAGTGTTCATGCATACACAAACCCGAAAATAAGCCAGAAACGAGGACGACCTCAACCGACCGCATCCCACAATCGCTACATGCAAAACTGTCAGAAGAAGGAACGAACTTATATGTACACTGAAGATAGTTACACTCGATTATACTCGATCGCATTCTACGTTTGCGTTAACAGAACCGAGACCAGGAGAAGCGTGGACCAACAAGCCATCACCTGAAGGGAAAAAAAGGAACCTCCAACCAACCGCACTTGGCGAATGCAAACTACAGAACTGAAATATTGCGGAGAAAATATGCGCGCACGCAATCCGCCGGTCAGGCGGGAAAAAATGAGGATTTTGACTACCGCCATCCACGAAAGTGGCTTGAAGAACTGCGCGATGGCGAAGAGCGTATCCATGTCCAGTGTTGGGATGAAAGTGGATGGGATATGGGCCTAGCGTTCTTCAGTACAAAATCTAGAAAAGCAAGTGGGTGGGATAAGTCGCTTCGATATTTCTCTTTCAAAGAATATTTCATTTCATTATGTAATCACCTCGAAATGCAAACCATTGTCGCTGATGCAATGCCCCCTTAAGCAGTTGTTTTCAGGCAAGCTGCAGATGCAAATGCACCCCTCACTGTGAGCTTGCGTGTTCAAGCATGACTATAACTTTCAACTTTTGTGTGTCTTTGCACTGCCTAGGCTATTTATTCCTTGGGGTCGACGAGCTTAGCCACAAGAGAGAGACGGACTGAGATCGCGCGTGTTCCTAGCGAGCGACGCGGCTGTGTCAATTATTAGTTCGATGAAAAAAAAAATGTCGCAATAAATTGAATAAGTTACCATGAAGATAGGAAGTTCGAAGAATGAGTGCGAGTGTATTCGAAAGCTCTATCAAAGTCAATCATAAGCTGAAATAAGCTCAAGAAGCTTTTTATGACATCAAATCGTTACGTAACATTCATCTGACATGAACTGCCCGGTTGTTTGTGAAAGCTGCAATTCAACTAAGGCCACACAAGATAAACAATGATGAAAATTTTCAGATGAATCAAAAAATAGGAGATGGATGCAATTTTAGTCCAGCTTAGATTCGGATTTGGCATCACGAGCGCACTAGAACTGGTAAAACCTAAGAAAGTAATCATGGATGATAATAATAAATAATCATCTAAAACTGAGCAGGAAGCAACAATTCACAATAGACAACATGCTGAACAGCAGAAAATTGTTCGAGAATGAAATTGATATAAACGGCAGAAATTGACAGAATGGAGGCAAACGAATGACAGAACAAAAACAGAAACACATGACGACAATTTGGGAGAGACATTATCATCATTCATGGTACCATAGCTTAAATCCGCATAAAAACCGTTCTTTGTATAACCAGTTGAGCAATTCTAAGCCTCTATTAAAAAACATGGTTAGACCGCAGAACTTTTTCAAGCGGCAAGGGAGTAAAATGACGGGCATCAGTCATCATAGTGTGCTTTCAAGATCTAAAGAAGTTTACAAAAACTACAGTGGTGGTACTTACGCTTGGAACTGGACAAGGCACTAACCTTTACAATTGTTTCCTCGCCAACTCGCCAAGCACAGAGGAGGTATCTCTAGTTTCCTTCATAACAACCTGTTAATACTAATACTCACAAAGATTGAAAGCACTATGATTCGGAGGACTATGCTTCTCATTCATGTATCACTAGAAAATTTCAAAGACATACTTCAGTGCGAATTCAGTCGTATTATTATATTTGTCATCTCTTCATCATTTTTATTATGTTGGAATTTCACAAATTTGCTTCACCTCTTCGCCACAACTAACGAAACCTCACTAAATTCATTGAAAAACTCACACATATTGCATATTCCACAAAGCGGTCTAGTTTTGAAAGCAGGTAATGTAACGAACTGCTTTGCAGCTTGTAGTCTATTTAGTCAGATGTCGCTATTTTCTCGACGTATCTTGCTATGCTCGCTCCTACACCAGGCATGGGTAGACGTTCAAGTTGAAGCAGAGCCATTAGGACTACGTGGTCTCCTCGAAGCCGAGTATCTACGGTTTGTATCGCAAAGTCCTATTTCCATTGCAGTATTTCGTCTAGTTTGTTAGATATTGTCGCCTTTATCAACACCTATGGAATCCCAACTCACACTCATTCACGATCCCAACTGCCGAATGTCGTATCAGTTTTAAATGTTCTGAAGGATCCCTAAGACAAGACTTAATCTCCTCCGAGATTAAGTCTTGACTCTCCCAGCCATCCGCGCCATGAGACGGCTTATGCCGTTAATATGCTTCTGATCAGTCATTAGTCAACCGAAAAGGTTGCGTTGTCGAACGTGCAAATTTTAATTTCAGAATCTTATGGATGGGAGCGGGACTTGCTTGCACACATTACTAGACAGCAAACGGATGAGAGGATGTATTGTAACGGATGAAAGGATCTGTCGTGACAAAGCGGGGTTAAGTTGAAACGAATGGGGAGAAACGGCCCTCATGAAGTGTTAGGGTAGGTCGGGGGCCGATGAGTGAATGAGCTGAGCCGAATGAATGAAAAAGGAAATGCAGCAGAACGGGTGAGTGAACGAAGTGGGAGCAGCCCAAAGCAAGATCGAGAGATGGATCCTCTCTACTTCGAACCACCCTATATATAGTAAAGTTTATCACAATGCTGGTTGTCTGCGTTTCGTTGCCGGCGCCTGATCCATTGACGTTTGGTCTGATGTTGTGGATTTGCCCCAGGTCATGAATGACTTTGACAGCCTTTTAAATTCTCCTCCGGATACACCCTCATTCGCTTTCCGAAATGCATGTCTTCATGACACTTCATGCAATTTATTGCTACATTTTTTTCATCGAACTGATGATAGACTCGGCCGTGTCGCTCGCTAGGGACGCGCACGGTTCCTCTCTGTCTCCCTCGTGCACGTGCGCTTGTTGGTAAAAGTATCCACAGCATTCCTTCCTCCTGATATGATGATAATGGTTTATTCTCACAAACAGTTAACACAAACGTAATATATACGGCATAGGGCGCAAGGTGAAATATACCACCTGGCAGACGAACCGTCGAGGGAAGAATGATAGAAAAGGCACGCATACTTAGATGCACTTCAACGAACCAAGGCGAAAGAACTTCGTGAACGGTCTGTCGTTCTAGTCGGAGTCAATGAAGTTACTGATGTCCCTCCCAGAGAGAGAAATAATGTCGACTGTGGAACAGCCTTATACATTTCTGACACAATCAATTCCGATCCCGACCTTCAGGAAATTTTCAGAATGGGATCTTAGCAAGAATGCAGGAAAAGATCCATTAAAGAGATGTTTGAGATTTCTCACGAAGCGAGGGAGGTTCTTCACAACGCATGAAACCTGAAGGGAACAAAATTCCAACACGTTTTCATCCGTCCATCGTTAACGGCAGAAGAAAGAAAGAAACAATCGGAGCAGCGCCAGAAGCGCAAGCAAACACATCAGGCCATCACCCTGCTGATTATAAGAGGCAACCAGCTAGTGCACAAAGTGGGGAGAAAAATGGAGTGTCGTTCGCGAAACATCCTCGCGATCAGAACCCTCCTAATATCCAGGATCTCGAAAGCCACGGCTGAAATTCTCTCGAGTAGCGCGAACCAAAACGGCACGAACAATTCACGTTCATCTATCGATCGGATCAACATGGGTAAACATGTATTATGTTTTAATTGCGTATTCTTTTTCGCTGTGTTTTGGATGAGCTTCCAATGTTAGAATCACTCTAGTGCTTTGATGCTCCAGACATTATAGGCCTTTGCGAAACATGGCAGTCAGATGAAATGCCCGATTCCCTGTTATCACTGAACTCCAAGTATATTGTCGTTCGTTCAGAAAGGTCTNTATTGTCGTTCGTTCAGAAAGGTTTGCGGTTTGAAAGGGGATGGTGTTGCCATCATGGCATAAAAGCATCTTTCAATTGAAGAAACTGAAACATTGGCACTGAACTCTGGATGTGAACTTGTGAATGCTGATTTTTCGTATGCAAATGCTTACCATTTCCCGTTTCATTGTGGCATATCGTCAACCCGGTTGTACTGTTCAGGAAACTAAAGAATTTTTTGACTGTTTAACTAATTGGTGCTATGTTCTGCATGCCTCAATAATTGTTGGTGACTTTAACATTTCGCTTTCCCGAATTAGGGGTTGTGATGTGNTGCTTCCCTGAATTAGGGGTTGTGATTTGCATACGTTGATCGACTTTCTCGCAGAATGTTGTCTTGCTAGCCTGATTAATGGGCCTACCCGTGTAAACAGCTTGTTGGATTTGTCACTAAGAACAGATAACAATCCTCATGTAATTCCATGTAATCCTCATGTAATTAATAAGTATAATTAATAAGTAATCCTCATGTAATTCCAAACTTTGGGACGAGTGATCACTGTGGTATTAACTTTGAAATCGTTCGGTCCTCTCGGCCAATTGTAGCAGACCGCCGTTCTGACAATGGTCACTGCGATTGGTCTCAGATCAATGACTGCTTGTTGCGATACGACTGAGATTCTGAGTTTGGTTCATGTCGTAGTTTAGAAGATATGTATGCTGTATTTATAGGTTTGATGAATTGTGATACAGATAACGCTGTCCCCC